>CAAKHG010023291.1:0-10912 GCA_901007715.1 Dactylopterus volitans
CTCCCTCCAGGAGGAGTTTTATGTTGGATTGTGATTGAATGTGTGTGAGAGAGGTGTTGACATGTTTGAATGATTGTTATTGGGACTGTAGTTTGTGACGCTGTTGTTGGACTGTACTGGGTTACACTGGGAGGAGTCCCTAATATTCTGGTCACTGCGATGCACATGAGTGGGATGACAAAAGTATTCATATAAAAGTTATTATCCTTCTTGTTCAGCTGTTTTTGTCCAATCATGCGGTTTGTCTCCCGGTCTCGGGTCTTCATAGAAATAAGTGTCACGTGCAACTGCCACTTCCTCTGTGAAAAATCCCTGGTTTCTTTCTTTTTATATATATATTTATACACACGCTTTCTTAACTCGCGCTTCCATGCATGCCTTTTTTTTCTATTGTAATTGCTCTTTTGTAAACCCTGCTTACTTATTTTGTCTCCTCTTCCCTAGACGTTGTAAGTCTGCATGTTGCTTTTTTTCTAGTTTTTTTTACAGTCATAGTTTGTTTTTGTTTTTATAGTTTTTTTTTTAATCTGTACTGGAAAGGCCTCACTTTTCCTTGTGCGTGTTACAGTGGCAGTAAAGGAATCTGTATCTGTCCTGGTCTTAAGAGCTGAAACAAGCCATGACATCAGGGCGCCGTGGCAACGGCGGCGGCGGGGCCCTGACCTGGACTGAGGGACCGTCTTGTCCACAAACAGGAAGATGGCCTTCTCCGAGGGCAGCTGGATGCGCTTCCTGATGATCCACATGAACTGCGCCACCGTGATGTCGGAGGGGACCAGGTACTTCCTCTTGTCGATGTCCACGATCTGCGACCCGGACACCTTCTCCACAATCACCTACCGCCCGCCGGAGGGGAGACGCAGCACAGACGTTACCATCGCAGGCTTACAGCTGGTGTGTGTGTGTGTGTGTGTGTGTGTGTTTTCGTGTGTGTGTGTGTGTGTGTTTGCTCACCGGGACCCTGTCAGGGTACTTGTTGCGGATCTTGGCGGATTCTACGCATCGATGTTCTGCGGGACAGAGAGAGGCATTCGTGTTTATCGGGCGGCGCTTTAAAGGACGACGGCAGACGCGCAGGGGCGGAGCTCCGTCGGCAGGAAGTGACGTTTACGGAGCGTTTACGGAGCGGCGCCGGCGCACGTGAGCTCGCCGCCACCCGCCAATCAAGCCGCTCTTTCATTGGTGCTTTCCCACTAGATGGTACCGGCTCTACTCTACTCTGGTATCAAGATACTTTTCTGGGGGTCGTTCTCCATTAGCAGACAGCACCGCCTCCGTGCAACTGGTTGTCATGGCGACGCCACGCAAAACCACTGTGGGGTCATCTTACATGCAGTACAGAAACGCACAAACGAGACGGAGAGAGAAACAGTGGGGCTCTTGCCGTTTCTGAAAGTACAAAAAAATTAAAAAAGTGGCTGCTACAATAGCGTCGTGCACTGATGACGCCATGACGGTTCTCTGGCCAATCAGAGGTCTGCAGTGTTTTCACGTCATCTTCCAGTACCTCATAGTACCTGGTCAGCCTTTTTTAAGAGCCCCAGGAGTGCAGCTGCTGAAAAACTTGTACCTGGTACTTTTTTTACTAGAGGAGAACCAAAAAAGGCGAGTAGGTCAGAGTAGAGTGGAGTAGAGTAGAGTGGAGTAGAGTAGGTACCATGTTGTGGAAAAGTGCCATAAATGTCACTTTGATAGTCCCTTGAGTAGAGTCGGTGTTTTGCGGCGAGAACCGCAGTGTGCTGATGAACCCGACAGTTCCAACCTCTCCGCCGCTGAGACCAGCAGCCGGCCGCTCGGCAGAAACACCACCCGGCCATTCGGTGCTCAAAAGTCAGTAAATGTGATTACTCAGGTTTGCACCTACGGCGGTTTCTTTTTTGCATTATGAGGTATTAATCAAATTTCAGTTAAAGTCTGGGGATATTTACAGGCCTCCCGGCAAACCCCGCCTCTTTCAAACGGAGCCGCCGGCTTGATCTTACGTCAATAACTTAGCGCCGTCGAGATCGATGCGTTCGTTCTTGTGTAACATTTTTTTAACGTGTAAAAAAAAAAAAAAAGTCCACGCAATTAAAGCCGCTGCCAAAGAAAATCATTAGAGGACGCAGCTGTGCTTAGTTTACGTCCTGCGGTGTCGATCTATGATTGACCGCCAGCCAATGAAAGCAAAACAACACAAATAGCAAGAGGAAGAACGAGGGCGCGGCGAGCTGCGAGGACGCGAGCCTCCCCACAGCGTGCCGCCCGAGGACGGACGAGGACCAGCTCGGAGTTCTGGGAGGAAAGCGAAGTTCACCGGCCAGTCACCTCGGAGGAAAACGCCCGACCCAAACTTTGCCTGCGGGGCCACGACAGGAAGTCGCGTGTCGCGCCGTCACGTGCGGCATCACAGGCGTGAAACGGGACAAACATTAAATGATAATTAATGTAAAGGCTCCAACCTCCAGCCCTTTTGACTCTTTTTTTTAGTTTCAAAATGACCTCTGACCATCAATCGTCCGCAGACTTACTGATTAATTAGGTTTCTGATAAATACAGTTAATCTAGCGGTTGTTGTGGTCATAATTTGGTGGGAAAAACAACATTTCAGGCTGTGTGAGGACAGAAGTTTGACAACCTGTCGATAATTCATCAATCGATCACAATGCCAAACATTTACTGGCTCCGTGGTCGCAGATGTGGCTGTGAGCTGGTTAACCTTCCATTTTACACGAATACACACTTATTTTAGTTTTCACTGTGGATGGAACAAAAGGAAAAAAGATTCGCATTTTTGGACAATTTTACTGTCAATTTTGTTACTTCAACATGTGAGTAATTTCATATTATTTTCATATTAAATGTCCTCCCCCGTTTCCCGCTGCGACCGCAAAAACAGTTAGCTAGGACAAGTGCTATAAATACACAGCAGAAAGTTTGCGCCGCCTTGGCGTGAAGCCTGAAATGACTACATAAGGAAATCCTCGGGACTACAAGAGGCAGTGGGGGGTTCTGGGTAATGTGGTCTCGGGACTGGGCCGACGGTATCAGTGACAGTGTCGCAATCTCTCGTTCCTCTCGTTCGTTTTGACATGTTTAACCAAGCGGGACGACCTCGCCACAGAACCCCAAGTATAAAGACACACTTTATTTAGTTAAACAGTCTTCATGGTTTGTGTTATAAGAGTTGGAACTCCATCTTTAAGCGCCGCAGAACTCGGGGCTCGTTTGCTTCCGCTGACGTCATTACGCAAAAGACTTACGGGGCGCGCGCGCAGCCTGTGGGAGGCCTGCGGGTGCCCGACCAAAACAAGTTGCCCCGACGGCGGCTCCTCGACGACAAAACACCACGTTCTACCCACGTAAACAGACCTGACCACAAAATAAATACATATATATATACATATATACATATATAGAATTGCGGTGATTTTACTGGACGCTCGCGGCGCCCCTTGTTGGCGTGACACCGTCGGCCGAGACGCACTTAGAGGAGCAGAAATACGCACAAGTGACGCCGCCCTCCGATGCCCGCGCCGCCGCCGCTGGCGTGGAGGCGTCCGCGCGAGCTGACATCGCGGCCGAGAGCTGCGTTTGTTTCGTCTGAGTCACGACGAACGCGGCTAGCTAACCGGCTAGTGGCTAGCTAGCTAGCTAAGCCCCCCCCCGGAGCGGGCCACTCTTTTAGCTAGCTAGCAGCGCAGCTCGCGGCGCCGTCTCACCGCCGGTCGATCGCGGCGCAAAATGTCGAGCTTTATTTAAATATGCTCTCCGTGCGATGACTCTTGCTACCTCGCATCCCTCCTCCTCCTCCTCGTCCTCCTCATCCTCCCTTACCCAGCGAGTGATCCTCTTTGAACATCCATTTCATGTTTGCCGTTTCCGGGCTCTTGTGGCTCGACGCAGCAGGTTATTATCTTGTAAATAAAAACCGCTTAAGTGTGGATTTGGGTGTAAATTGTTGTTGTTTTTCTTGTCAGTATATATATATAATTTTTTTTAGGGTGCAACTCTTCGACAGACGTTGAGGCGACACGGGCAGCTTCTCACTCTCCAGCGAAACAACAAAATAACAGCCTGCCCCCCTTACTGGCCCCGCCTCCGCAGCACCGCCCCTCTATGACGTCACCGCGCCGCTGAGCCATTACGGCGCAAGTGGGCGGGGCGCGAGAGGAAGCGTAAATAATAAAGTGCGTCGTTCTCGTCTTTTCACCCAAATAAGCAAAGTAGAATTATTTAATAAATGCGCGTATAATCGTGTTTTTCGACATTCCAATCTTCGGGTTTCCCTCTGATGCGCTGCGCGCGGCCGGCAGACCCGCGCACGCGCTTGGCCCCGCCGCTCCAATCAGCGAGGGGGGGTTATGACGTCACACGCTGTGTGGCGTCACACGGCCGCGAGATCAAAGCGCGCCGCGGGTTGTTTCCGGATTCTCTGCGACTCTGCGAACGTGGTTCGAGAACGAAGTAAACGCGCGTTTTGGATCGATTAAAACAACCAGAAACTACAAAAGTGGAACATTTATCTGCTACGATAAAGGAAATATTTTGAGGAATTTGAGCTTCCATCTTTTGACCTTGGTAAAGGTCAACAGGACAACATATTTCTATCTTGTTCACTTGTGCTGCGTCTTGTTTGTATCTTCTTTTGTTTATACAGCGATCAGCCATAACATTATGACCACTGCATGTTCACCATAGAATATAATACAACAGATGAGCCATAACATTACGACCACCGCGTGTCCACCATAGAGTATAATACAACAGCCCTGCAATCAGTTCTCCCTTCAGGAGGAGTTTTATGTTGAATTATGATTGAATGTGTGTGAGAGAGGTGTTGACATGTTTGAATGATTTTATCTGGACTGTACAATCTTGCGCATTAATTGGTTCTTTTGGCCCTGCTTCTGAGTCTGGTTCTGAGTCCGGCTGCAGCAGCACTTTGAACCGGCAGAACCTTTCTGGGTCTTGGCTGAGCGAGACAGCAGGCGAGACGACGACATCGCAGAATGTGGTTCTTCTGGTTGGTTCTTCTGGTTGGCCGTCGCCAACAGCGACGCCCGCGATGAGTTTGATGGAAAATGTATTTTACAAAATGACTGCCACTTGGCGTCAAACGCTGTCAGTCACTCTATTCTCACTAAATGATGTAGGAACCCCAATGCTAATGAAGCGGGGACGTTGTGTAAAACGTAAATGAAAACGGAACATAATCATTTGCACATCCTTTCCAAGCTGTATTCAATTTAATACACAAGATATTTAGTGAGGGTAACAGATCATTTTTAAATGGTTGTCTTCTGTTTTTATTTACGTTGTTCACGCAATGTCCCGACTTCTTCGGAATTAGGGTTTGTAATTTAATCCAGTTCTATTCCTTTTTTTTGCATTTCCAGGACCAAAGGTTCACTTGCTGCCTAATATACCCCACCCACTGATGGATGCCATGGTAACCAGATAATAACCACAGTTATTCACCTCACCTGTCAGTGGTCGCAATCTTATGGCTGATTGGAAGATAAGTGAAAAAAAAATTCTAATAATTGCAGACGGACAGCGGTCTGACTGCAAACTGGTCTGATAGATATTCAGTCAAAAGATATTCAGTTCAAAAGAAAGTGATATTGTATGATTTTTAAAAAAAAAAATAATTCCTGGGGATAATATATACACCAGAAGCGGGGGGATTTTTTATTTTTCATTTCTTTAAAAAAAAGTCAGTATTCTGACTTTTTTTCGAAAACCAAATACATTTTTTTTTTTCGTGAGGATTTTATTTTTTTTCCATTTCGGAAAAAAGTTAGAATTCTGACTTTAATCTCAGAATTCTGTCTGAAAAAAAAGGTCTGCAAAAAAAGGTCTGCATCTGCTGCCAACGGTGACGTCAGTGTGTCGCTGCACGCATGAGAGCAAGGAAGGGCCAAGAATGTCGCGTATCAGTCAGGATATCAGGATGTCACTGATATTAAATTAAAGATTAAAGTCGGAATTCTGAGATTAAAGTCAGAATTCTGACTTTTTTCAGGATTGGAAAAAATAAAAAATGCTCCTGAAATTTTTTTTCTTTTGTTTGGTTTCTAAAACAGTCAGAATTGTGAGATTAAAGTCAGAATTCTGACTTTTTTTTAGAAATGGAAAAACATCCTCCCGGATTTTGTTTTCTTTTTACGTATGGGAAAAGTAAAAATTCTGACTTTTTTAGGAGGATTTTTTTTCCATTTCTGAAAAAAAACCAGGGAAAAAAATCCTCTCGAAAATCCTCTCTTTTTTGCTTTCCAAAAAAAGTCAGAATTGTGAGATTAAAGTCAGGATTCTGGCCCTAATCCTAATCCCACATATGAAGCAAAAGTGTTTTCAGCACCTCAAAACTGCACCTCACTCATGAGTCGGTGCAAACGAGTCCAGTCTTCGTCACATAAATTCATTTATTTCAGCTTGTGCAAACATCCGGAGTTCATTGAGACGCGTTTCGGGCTTGAAAAGTTTAAGCGTGTGAGGAGAGTTTGCAGGTGGGAGGAGCGCGAGGACGCCTCCCGCTCGTCCTCTAGCAGGCGCCGTTATCGTCCGTGGGCGGGGCCGCCATCTGGTTGTCGGGCGGCAGCGGCTTCCCCAGGTGGTGGCCCGTGGTGATGCCGTAGCGCTGCGCCGCCCGCGCCGCCTTCACCTCGGGCCGCAGCAGGAACCCGCCCTGGAAGCTCAGGTCGAACAGCTCGCAGGGGGCGAAGCTCAGAGGCTTCTCGGCCAGCAGCGCCTCCAGCCGCGCGCGCCAGCCCTCCAGCATGGCGGCCCGCGCGGCGGCGGGGCAGTGAGCCGGGCTCCAGAAGATCTGTGGGGCCAGAACCTGGAACCCACAGAAGTGCAGCGTCCCGTTCTGGAGGAGACACAGGCGGAAGACCAGTCGGCCAGTCACGGCTAACGCTCATAAATAAAAGCTTAAGAGCACAGAAACGCAAAATCAAGAGGAACACTTGATCGGATTAAAGCAGGACGACTCAGTGAGAACAAAATCACAAGGCCCGGCGCTTATGATGAAGCTTATTCCTCTCAGGAGTCATAAAAATATGTGTTTAATCTTCTAACTGTGGCCGAACATCAGAGCATCACACGACCCGGACCCGTGGCTTGCAAACAGTCCCGGTTCTCCGCCGTAGCCACGGGTGTCCGGAGAGCGTTCTCTGGTTCCGCCGGTGTTTTCCAGGCGTCTTTATTAGTCAGAGTGAGACCGCTGCCTTCATGACACATCGATATAGAGGATCGTGCCACCCGAGGCGCACTCCCTGCTTCGGAAGCAGCTTCACACACACACACACACACACACACACAGACGAGTGGCCTCGGCCTCCCATTGGTGGACAAGAGGACAGCAGACCTCTTAGAACAAATGTGGCCAGGACACTCCTGTGCTAATGAGCTCCGTCATTGAAAACCGGATCAGATATCGATTAGAAGACTGCACACTGGGACCAAACAAGTTATCGCTCCTCTGTTTCCGACCCAAACAGCCGCAAAGGAGCGGCGCCCACCTGCAGAGGCCACAGCGTGACGTTAATGTCCCCGTTGATGCCGTCGGGCCGGAACATGGTCTGCGTCGCTCCGGTGGTGAAGGACAGCATGGCCTTCTTGTCCTGGCAGGGAAAACACACACACACACACACACACACACAAAGGCTTCACATGCGCGTGAATGATAAGACAAAACACGCACCCAGGACGTGTAAGCGGCGGGGTCGTAAGCGCATGAGTCTGAAAGTGGAAGACGAGCGGGTGCTGCAGTCTCGGTTCACCCCAGCAGGGGGCGCCATTTACGCTCTGCCTGCACTCACGCTGAGGAGGTAGCATGACTACAGGCCGACCGATTTATGGGCGGGCCTGCCTCGTCGGCCGATATCGGCGGGTCGCGGGGTCGTCGGTACTGGTTGGAAAAATGGCCGACTCGTGCCGATAGTAACTACTTATATTCATCCGCACGCAAGACAAATCACGAGTTTATGTGATGTGATGCAAACAGAACAATATATGTTACTATACTGTTCTTTTACTACACTACAGTATCTAAGTATATAGGTTTATTTCTGTGTTTTTGCATAGTTATTTATTGATTCCCAGTGAAGTTTTTAGATGGACCATAAAGGCTTTTTTTAACTGGAACACATTGAATACAATATACTGTATATATGTATATACTGTATATATACACTCATCAGCCATAACATCATGACCACTGCATTTTCACCATGGAAAATAGCTGTCATGCCATCCCTATATATATATGGACATTTTTTTATATACAACCACTTGTCCTGAGAGGTGTCCCTAATAATTTGACCATCTCACTCATGCATTAGGGTGGCGGAGGTGTTATGGTTGTGGCAGCTCGGCGTATGGATATGAATTTGCATTCTTGATGGAACCATTTGACCATTTTTTATTATAACTAAGTATAAATAAGAATAGATTAAAATAATACCAATTAACAATAAATAAGACCAATAATACAATTGTGGTTTATATTATATAATAATAATAATAATAATAATAATAATAATAATAATAATAATAATAATAATAATAATAATACATTTTTATTTTAACTGCATATAAGAATGGATTAAAATGATACAAAATAACAATAAATAACTACAATAATAAAATTGTGGTTTAAATTATATAATAATAATAATAATAATAATAATAATAATAATAATAATAATAATAATAATAATAATAATAATAATAATAATAATAATAGTTTTTTAATTATACAACAACAATAATTATAATAATGATTATAATTATAATTATAATTGTAATTATCACTTTTCAAGGGTTAAAACTGCTGAGCTGGACGAATGTCACTTTGAAAACGATGTGAAGAACGTGACAGTAAAGGGAAGGAGACTCTGTGTCTTTGCTTCCGCAGCAAAGCATTCTGGGAACCGCCGTTTCCCCAACAATAAGATGGCCTGATTCAATCCCGGGACTGCACGTGCCGATCTGATCTGCTCGCGACGCTCCCGAGGCCATTCCCGCTGCCATTCCCGCCGCCTGATAACTCCCAGTTGCACAAAATATGTTGTGGGTTTCCGTTTTTTTTTTAACAGCTAAGCCAGTGAGCGCGGGGGCGGAGCTCCCGCCGTGCGTGGGGGCGGAGCTCCTGCCGTGCGTGGGGGCGGAGCTCCCGCCGCGGGGACCGACCTTGAAGATGCCGTTGTTGTACATCTTCTCCAGGGAGAAGGCGAAGCCCTGCGTCAGCACGCGGTCCATCCAGCCCTTCATGATGGCGGGAACGCTGAACCAGTACAGGGGAAACTGCAGCCACACACACACACACACACACACACACACACACACACACACACACACACACACACACACACACACACTCTTTATGACTGATCCTCTGAACGAGAGTCTTTGAACAAGCTGACGTGAAGGTGTCGTGAGGACTTTGAGTGAATTGTGGTAAAATGCATTAGGAGGATGACCTGATCAGAATCTGGAGGTCAAAGGTCAAAGGTCACACGTACCTCATGATACGCGTTTGTGGCCGTAACTCCTGATGTTGCAGGTTAATTACGAGAAACATACGCATAAATGTCTTAAAAGATATAAAAAAAAAATTATTTGACATCATGACGTCTTGGATCTAAAGAGGTCAAAGGTCAACTTTTACGAGATTCTACTTGATATCGTTCTTGTGGATGTTTCAGGAACGTCTGGTTTCCTTTTTTTCCTTTTCTTTGATCCGACACAAATGTTCGGTCAAAGTCAAAGGTCATTCTTGTTCTCTTAATACATCGGACTCACTCAAGGTCTCCAGAGGACGTTAACTGCTATCTGATTGGTCGCTAGGGGAGGAGTGGGCGGGGGACGTGAGCGACCTCTGACCTGGAAGATGATGAGCTGGGCCTCCTCCACTTTGCGCTGCTCGGCCAGGATGTCGTCGCTCAGGCGCTTGTCCATCCAGGCGTGCATGGTCTCCTCGCCGTACTGGAAGAGCTCCGGGTTCTTCAGGTCGCCTGGACACACACACACACACACACACACACACACAAAACACACACACACACACACAACACACACATTCGCGTCAGAGGTGCGTCAGAGGTGCGTCCTCGACGACGCAGGAGCGCTTAAAAAAAACACGCTACATCTGTGGAAGGAAAATTACATGAAGAGAGGTCCCACCCACTAACATGGAGGAAGCGGGGTTTATGACCTACTGTCATGCTGTCTAGTATTTAACACGTCTTGTGGCAGGAACACACACATTGCAAATCATTTTATCATCATCCTGCTGCCATAAAAGCGCCTTAATATGTGCTGATCCGCTGCAGAAAGTAGTTCCCAGTGAATTTCCTTCCGCCTGTTCGCTAAAAACTTGCTGCTGTTGTACATTATTGAACTTGAACAAAATGGAAGTCAATATTTACATTTTCCTTTTCAAATTTATATCTTCAGAGGAGAAGTCCCAAATTATTCTTTTTTTTCTACTAATAAATTTTAGAACAGCGTTAAGAGCGCGAGACTAATTTCCTTAGCAAGAGCAGCGGGGGGGCTTTCACAGAGGCGGGAGAGGCGGCGCTGACCAATCACGTCGTCCCGTGTGGCGCTGGCTCGGAAGTCCATGGCGTAGAGGTCAGACACGACGACCCGGTAGCCCTGCCGCGACAGCTCCGCCGCCGCCACGTCCCGGACCGCCTCGTTGAACGAGCCGGGGCTCTGGTGGGCGTACACGATCAGGACCGTCTTCTGAGCTGCTGCGGGCGCACACACACACACACACACACACACACACACACACACACACACACACACACACACACACACACACACACACACAGCCGTAAGCTTCGCGCTCCTGCCTTTCCATCCCCTCCGAATCAGCCTTTGGTACCTTTTTTTTTAAATTTTAAGTGATATTGTATAC
>CAAKHG010023297.1:2294-19875 GCA_901007715.1 Dactylopterus volitans
AACCTGCAAAAAAAAAAAAAAAAAAAAAAAAAAAAAAAAAACAGCAGCTAAATTAAGGACGCGTTAGCAGCGATCCCGGCGAGGATGACACAATGGCCCGATGCGCCGGGCGTCATCGCGTCAGCGCGCTTAAAAAACCGCGTTGCTGTTCTTGTTGCAAAGGCTGTGCGGACGACGTCCCGTCTGTCCCAATTATAACAGTAAATGGTTAAAAAAAAAAAAGACGCGGGGGTGCGCTAATGACAGCCGCGCCGTTGTCATGGCATCGTGCTTGGCCACACAACAACCCCATTTCCACGGCGATGTGACATCAGTTGACGGGCTGCTGCGCGACAGTCACGCTCTTACCGGACTGACACGGCGGTTCAGGTGACCAGCGCGACCGTCATCGTGGGTCGGAAAGGGCAGCGCGGCGGCGGGAGCGACGCTTGTCGCTTTTCTTCCGAGCAGCAGCGGTAGGTCCGACGCGCCGAGCGCAACTCACTCGTGTTGTTTATGTTGACGATAAAAAATGGCGACCGAATCAGCTGTAGCAGAGATCCTGTGGTTGACTTCTGCTGCCTGTGTTTGAGAGGCGTGAGCGGCTCAACAGCGACGCCCGCTGGCGCTTTATGCGACCTGCAGGTGGACACGCCGGACGCTGTTCCATCTACGGCCGCAGGGCGTCGCTGTCGCCCTGCAAAAATAATTTTAATGGGGCGCATTGAATGAAATTCTCTTAGACACTCGTTGTCTTACCGGTGTTTTCCTGGCGTTCACGTACACCCACTTGCCAATTAATTGATAAAACTAATGCATTATAATGCAACAGCCCTGCATTTAATTTTAATATACAAGTTGTATCGAATCATTTGGGGTTGTGTTTATGGTCATTTTGGAGGCTGTGATTTTTGGTAACATAATTATTTTGTCCAAACCATTAGATAATAAAATATTTGTAACTCCTTACCAAATATCAGTTCACACACACACACACACACACACGCACACACACACACACACACACACACACACACACACACACACGGTAAGAAAAAGAGAAAAAGTTGTTATTATTGCTATTTCGTCACTTTTCATATTCATTATTAGAGTCTGCAAACAATGATGAAATAAAGACAATGTCAACTAAAGGCAAGCATTAAACAATTCCCGCATAAGAACTATTCCTGGATCACCAAAGAGGCATGTAAGGAGTCGCAGACCACGAAAGAATGCATTTTAATTAAATGTTTAAAAAAAAACAAACACTCAAATTAATTAGCATGCCATCTGTACTTTCACCAGTGATTGTGTTTCAGAACAGGTGGTGAGGGCACTGATTGCACACGCTTGCCTCAGGGCCCCAGTGTGAGCGTGACTTATGTTGTAAGTAAATAAAGGCCATAACATTTGCCAATATCTCGTCGTTTCGCCAACAGCATGGGAGGTCACTTTTTGTAAATGGTACAAACAAAGGTCCCTTCTTTGAGGAAGCACGAAACCTCCCTGATGAGACTGCCTGACATGCTGGAGTGGTGATGAGGGAGAACATCTCTGGTGACACTCTTATCGGCACGTAGGCCGTCTGCCACGCTGCCCTTTGACACACTCAGCCTATATTTACATGTTAGCGTAATCGAGGCAAAACCCTGTTTATAGATTGACTCTGATATCCTCGCCGTGTTCAAAGGTGTCATTTTTCAAAACGCACCAAGCACCACACATGCACCATTAAAGGGGGCGGGGGGGAGTAGGTACATTTATTTATGTATTTTTAATCTTAAAATGCAGTTTTGAGGTTGAACTTTACCTTTTTATCTTTACAACAGAATATTTAAAAGTTACATGCCTTCAAAGCAGTGGGAAGTGTGAATTTAACAAGTCCTTGTCCTTTGTTACATTTTATTAATAAACTAAAGCTGAAACATAAATATTCAAGCTCTCTGCTCAGAATTTTACATTCAGAGTTCCTCTCCACTCACATTAAAATTGTATGATAAATTTACAAAATAGCACGTGTTGATTCATATCAAACCAGTCGTTTTTGGTCACAAAAGTAGTGTGCATTAGTGGCCCTTGTAAGTACCCTGATCATTTACTGAAATACAACACCATAAAAAAAATACTACATTGCATGTAAGAATCCTGCATTTCTAAAAGAATAATGATTTATATTTCTGTTTTACAAGTACATGGGCAGTCAAACAAATTTGGCTGGTTAAAAGTGCTCAATTTGGTAAAGCATAAGTACAAACATATATATGAGAAGCAATAGGATGGAAATACAAAATACATGCAAGAGTAGCATCAGAACCGGCGTTAGAACCCTGGTGCAATGGATGGATGGGTGATGGACGATGGATGGGTGGATGGATGGCATCAGAATATACTAAAAGTGGATAAAAAATAGATTTATTATAGCAAAATGCGCCTTGAGTATCAAAGTGTAAGTAATGGTTCAGCAGTAAAATATCTCATTTGACTGAACCATTACTGCATATTGCATAACATTATTACAGTGCTATGGTGACACAGTTGTAAGAATCATTTTACAGCTGTTGCTGGCAGAGCTAGTTGTGATTCAGTTGGGGGATTAATCTGAAAAGGAAAGAGGAAAAAGCATTTGCTCCACAAATCTGTCCACTTTTTGATTGATTTATTGAGAAACATCGAATTCAGTAATTCAAGTGAAGCCAAGCGAGACGTTTAGCGGTGAACCGTGTCTTCGGCCGAACTAATAACAACTCATCCTCGGACACTTTTTATTATAAGATGCTGACAGAGGAAGGAACCACTGGATGATTATATGTTAGAACTACAGTGAAAAAAATATCCTCTGAGGCAAACAACAGCGAGGTACCCGAAAGATATAAGTATGCCAAAGGTACACTCGGTATATTTTGATTGCTGCGTATGCACTTTTATTTAATCCCCCTTGAACAATCAACACTGCGAGTGAGCCGCTAACAGTCGACGTGTTCCACCCGTCGGCACCCGGCGACACAAACGCCAGCCATCTGACCATCAACTCGCTCTGCTTTCAGCCAGCCCAGTCACAACATCCTTTCTTATCTGCATCCTCCTTCAGCTCCACACACACACACACACACACACACACACACTGCAATGTGCAGCCCGGCCCTCGGCTGAGAAGGTGGGCCTCCTCGCCGTGGAGGGCAGTGAGTGCAGCCGGTAATCCCAGTCAGGGGTGGTGGTGGCAGAGGGAGGAGGGAGGAGCTGGGGGGAGAGGGGGGGTGGGGGGGGTGGGGGGACCTTATCGCTCTCAGTGCAGTTCAGTGGGCGCAGAGGAAGCCTGGTCAATGCCTGCTGACTGTGATGCTTTCTGATCCTTACTGGAATTCCCAGCAGCAGGACTCTGACTAAGACTAATCCCATCCTCGTATCATGATGAACAATAATGGTTTCAGTATGATCATGGTAGGTGGAGTACAGGCAGCTGCATACGCTCTGCAGTTTTTATGGAACAGTTGTGACAAGGGGATGTTAGGAAAACACTGCAGCTGGGTTTCACTGTAAGACAACCTTCATATCTTTATATCAGCAGTGACACATGTTGTCTGGTGCGCAGCCAAAGTCTGTATAATCTTCTAGCGGTTTGGATGACATCTGAAGTTCATCATAGACGCGGCGGGATCCTACTGAGGTTGAGGTTTTTTCAGTCATTTTCATATTGAAAGTGGGGGGAGATAAAGCCTTGTGTTAGACGCAGCTCTAAACCCCATAGCTCGGAGATTTATGCTGCTCTGCTGCCAGCAGGTTTTGTTGATCTCACCCTCATAGATGTGGCCAATGTGATATTTTCATTTTGTGTCTTCCCCTCCACCGCAGACTGCACCACTGCAGTGCATGCTGAGCATCTTCTCCCACGCACTCGCTCACTTTGAGACAGCAGAGAGATAAAGAGCTGCCCTCCCCCTCTCCCCGTCGTCGCAGAGTCAAACGAGGACACGCTGATCTGGGTAAAAATCAATGGGGGAGCATGTGGTATTCACGTGATTTTGATACTGGTGGACCTTTATCGCCATCAGACCAGCGCAGAGTCACGTTTTACAGAGAGAAGTGTCTTTTAGGGTTTTTTTTTTGTTTGTTTGGTTGTTTTGGCAGAGAAATACAACATTTCAGGTCAGGAGTTAAAAGATGAAAACTTGATAACCACATAATATGAAATGTTAACATGATGTGTGGATGTATTTTTTTGTGTGCGCATCATCAGTTTTCCCCTGAGCGACACCTTTCATCCTCAAATGTGGGTGTGTGTGTGGGTGTGTGTGTGTGTTTGCAAGCATGCATGTGCCGTCATATGTCAGCTTTGAGACTGCATGTATGAACAAATATATATATGTATAACTGTATATATACAGATATATACAGTTATACATATATATATTTGTTCTCCAAACAGAGGTGACAGCATGCTCTTGTGTGTCTTGTGTGCCGCTTGCCACAGGGATGTTCCCGTCCACGTCCGAACAATTCCTGAGTTGGCTGCACGATGGGTGAAGAGCCCCAAGGAATCAGCACAAATGTCAGGCTGGTGTCATGTCCTTAAACGCATCATGAGAAATGTGACTTGACGGAGACAAGTGTTTTGTTGTCTGCGTCAACATTCTATGGTGTCTTTGCTCTAAAATCATAATGCATCACACATGTGACGATGACTTATATTATATACCAAGCAACGGCTGATGACTGTCACTAAGAGGTGGCATCAAACTATTTATGCATCATCCATCTTGACCCTGGACAGGTCATGCCTAATATTATAGGTGTGTTTCGCATGTCATCCTGTGGATTACGTAACTGCTGTCATACAGTATACTGCACGTGTTATGTGTTTCTCGATATATCAGACAGTTCCTTCTAAACCTCCACTCAGAGAAACAATGGCATGCAGTATCCATGACTCCCTCCATGTTTGATAACCAGATGATTTGTGACATTTTCTGGGAAGGACGCTTCCTGTTATTGTCCTAATGCTGCATTTTCTGTGAAACACACAAACACATACAAGAAGCCTTAGAGGAAGCTAAAATGCCTCATCTGATCTTTTCCAGATTCATCATCTTCCTCAGAGCGGGCCAGAACTGTCTTTTCTCCTTCTGTCTGAGGCCCTTGGAGCTGATCTCTGCCATCTTCACACACGCACGCATGCACACGCGCGCACATGCACACGCAGACACATACGCACGCACGCACGCTCACACACACACACACACACCCACACACTGGGACTGCAATTGGATTATCCTAGAATGCCCACGTTGCCTTGGATTCCTCCCACCGGCTGCCCAGTTGACTTCACTGTCAATCCAACTAAAAACAAACAGCAGCTGGCGAGTCGGAGCTCCAGGATGACATTTGTTTTTATAAAGTGGATATGCAGGCAGCAGGTTTGTTTTGCTGGAAGTGGTTCTCTTCCTCTCTGCCTTGGCCCCGGGCCTTTGCAGGAGGGCCTGGCTGGTGGAGCGGAGGAAGGAGGTTAACTGGCTGTCAACTGGATCAACTGGCTGCAGGAACCTCCGGCCCAGTCTGGGCCCAGACGGTTCACAGACACCGCCGCCGGAGTCGAGGCGGTCGGCTCTCGCCTTGCTGACGTCAGTCACCGACAGACCACAAGACTTGTGTTAGCGCTCCAAAGAAACTCCCTGCCCATTTCCATGGCAGTCTGGACCACCACCATGGAAAAGCCTCGTCCTCCTCAGCGCCGTGTTTACTGTAAGCAGGCGCCTCAATTTCGCTGAATCTACAGAGGATGTTCAAGTTTCCTGTTGTCATCCAGACATAAACTGTAAAATAAACACAACCTCGAGTCACTCATCACTGATTATATATGTCAAACATGCAGCGCGTTTGAAGTTGTGTGAAGAATGAGGGACCTCAACATCAGCTCTGGTCAATGAGCATTTGCAACCCTTTCATATCTGCATGGACCTCTCAAATCTGTCAGATAATTTTGAGGGAACAATATTTAACATATAAGAGTGGCAACGTGCGCGTACATTCGAACACCCCGTAAGGGGCCGAGATTACATCAGTGAATGTTTGTTACTTTTGTTCTGTTGAACTAAATCTGTAAATGTCATCTTGGGCTTTCATGCCTACCCAGCATGCCCGCTTGCCGATCACGTAGATCGGATGCCTATCTGTTCGGGTCAAGGTGCTCACGGCCATGGGAGAGTGAATGCCCTGAGGGCTCCGCACATAGCATCATTATCTCTAGTCTTCCTGTTTACATTGCTGGCTCTGTGTCCAGCAGCGGCTTTAGGGACCAGCAGACATGTTAGCAGTGTCACTGCAGAGAGCAAGTGGAGATGTTCCCCTTCATCTTTCATTTTCACCTAGTTTTACGGTCAAGAGTTGCATAACGAGAACTATGACGAAAGCAAAACCACATCAGTCGGTAAATTGTAGGTTTAATTACTTAGAACGCCATCAATGTTTCACCGCACCTGCATTTGGAAACACACCTGGCAGCCTTTCAGTCCTCAAACGTCGGAGACAACCGTTGAAATTTAATTATACAATAAAAACAACTTTGGATGGACAATGAGATATTATGCAACCCTGTTTCTATAATTAGTTGGGATGCTGTGTAAAAGTCTAAATAGAAAACAAAATGTGACGATTTGCAGAACACAGAAAACCCCATGTAAAATTGAAAGTTGAGCAAAAACATGTTAAAAGGTGAAACTGGAAATATTCACCATTTTGGGGAAATTACAAAGCTAATTTTGAATTTGATGCCAGCGACACATTTCAAAAACGTCGGCCGAGGCTCGCGTCACTGCGTTGCATCAGCTCCTTTCTTAGCAACACGTGAATTGCTTGGGAACTGAGACCAGTTGCTGTAGTTGTGAAAGTAGAACGTGTTCTCTTCTTACTTGATGTAAGATTTCGGCTGCTCAGCTGTTTGGGGGCTCTTTTGCTGTGCCATGAGCCAATGCTGGTGTAACACGCGCGGTGCGGTTTGGCGTTGCCTTGCTGACGTCTGAAAAAAGATGTCTTGCACCTGCAAGCAAGTTGTTTCATGACCTGCATGTATCCTTCAGCATTAACGGTGCCTCCGAGAAATGTGCAGGTTTACCCATGATGCCGCGTGCACTCGTGCGCCTGAATACCATCACAGATGCTGGCTTTTTAACTGTGTGCTGATAGCAAGCTGGATGGTCCCCTCGCCTCTTCGGTACAGAGGATGCGGCATCCATACTTCCCAAACAGAATTTCAGAGTTTGCCCTCGCTGACCACTGAGCAGTTTTCGTCATCACCTCGCTCATTTTTAAAAATGTTCTGACTCAGAGGAGGTGGCAACGCTTCTTGACCTGGTTTCTACATGGTTCCTTCTTTTCATGGTAGAGTTCCCTCTTGAGAACGCAGCAACAAACTGTTCGCTGACAATGGTTTTTAAGGATGATCCTGAGTCCATGCCTTGACATCCACTACAGAATTGTGTCTGTTTAACGCAGTGTGGTCTGATGGCCAAAGATCTCAGATATCCAATACTGGTTCTCAGCATTGTACTGTACATATAGAGATTTCTTCAGATTCTTATAATGGTATTAGGCACCGCAGACCATGAAATCCCCAGATTTGATTTGATTTTTTTTAGAATTTTACATTGCAAAACATTATTCATAAATTGTTGTTCTATTTGTCATTGCGCCAAATCACAACAAAAGTTATCTCGTGACACTTGACAAGAAGAGCAGGTCGACACCCTACTCTTCAATTTACAGAGACCCAACAATGCGCCCATAAGCAAGCGCTTGGCTATGACGGCAAGGGAAAACTCCCCTTTAACGGGCAAAAACCTTGAGCGCTGCCTGGCTCGAGGTGGGCGGCCATCTGCCTTTACCGGTTGGGTTGACAGAGAGAGAGAAAGAGAGAGGTGAGTAGAGATACAGTCTTTACAGTCTTTTGTTGCCCCTTTCACAACTTTTTTGAAAGATATTGCTGGCATTAAATTCACACTGGGCATATCATTTTCGTGCCATTAAAAAAAAGGACTTTCAATTATTCACAAATCATCGCATCTTGTTTCTATTCAAAGTTTGCACAGCATCTCAACTTTTTTGGAAATGAGGTTGTATTTGTCACCCGATATGATCCAAAAAGACTCAAGCCAAGAGATTCTGTAATACATGCCCATTTTAATAATCTCATAGAAAACATTTGTTGAGCACAACATATACCATTTGTTTACCATATACTGTGAGGAAAACACTGAAAAAATACATTTGGAACAATGTTACATCTTTCAGCAAATATTCCTGTATAGCTGTACAATGACCCGTCACCGTACGTGATGTACTGCAGCAAATATCCTTCATAATCCGCCAGGAACTAAAGACAAAAACAAAAAGCTTCTTCTGGACCTCAAAGGAGGCATTGTGGAATCAGACTGTACAAACATTTCCAAACATTTCAAATTGTCAAAATTGATCTGCATAACTTCATGTTATGGTCTTAGCAAAATAGCTAAATACAATAAATCAGAACCACCAGACAAGTTCAGTCAAAATGTGATTTGACATGTGGTAGTGCATATAAATAATAACAAATATACAGTGAATATTATCAATCAAAATTATCATGTACAAGGAGAAGGTAATAAATACACTGTTACAAACAGCTGAAGGGTCAGCACAATACGACTGGATGCAATAACATTGTGCAACTCTGATCACTTGCACACACACGCACACACACACGCACGCACGCACGCACTCACACACACACACACACACACACACAGGGGAAGACGTATCATGTCATCACACGATGCTGACCTGCCCCCTCATTCTGAAGTTTGCACCTTTATAACGTGGTACCTTTAAGGTAGTGTGGGACAGATCAGCAACCAGCTGCGGAACTGTCGACATGTTCAAAGTGCTACGATCAAAACTACAAAGATACAATTATTATAATCACTGACAGCTTCAATATGCACACAGTCTACAGTCATTCAAAGTCTCCAATGAGTCAGGGTGTGAGGTGTCTTAATATGGATGGAATGCTGTTAACCACAACAGGTGTGTGAGATACTTTCTTCACCTGAACAGCTCAGCACAAAATGAGGTTAACTGAACAATTTTGTGTCTGAACTCATTCAAGCTGCAGGAAGATGCATGCAATAAATTTTACAAGGTGGCAGTGAATTAATCAAAGTGCTATCTTTTACGAGATCTTTGGACGCTTTTTCAAAAATGTATTTTTTTTGGACTCTCTATGTTACCAAATGAAAAAAAAGAAAACGTATTTCCATTTTCAAAAGAAATTCGACCAATGAGTAACTTTGAATCATTAGGAAAAACTCAGCTTTATATCAAAATAAAATGACCGTTTTGGTTTTACATGTTTACCGCCATGTCATAAGTGAATTACTGATGCTTTTTCATGCTCTCTGTGCAACAAAGTGCAAACTGTGCTGGGAAGTCAAATGATTTTTTTTTTTTTTTTTTGAGAGAGATACATCCACCTAAAGCTTTAGTGAGAACAAGCTTATACTATTGCCAGAACATTAGGAAGACTCTGTGAGACAAATATGTCCTTTTTGTAGAAAATGTCACACATTTTACAGCTACATGTGAATGTGTTCAATAAATTATAAAAACACTTACAAAAGGACACGGTTGTAAAAAAAAAAGGCACGCTTATATCTTTAGACACGTGTTAGAAAAAACAAAAAAAATAAAATAAAAACAGACATATCAACAAACTATGTGGTTGCAAATAATTTGCTGACTGGTAGTTTAGCTTGGACATTCAATCCAAACACGATACAAAGGATTTAAATGAACATTTAAAAAAAAAAAAAAAAACAAGTCCTGAAGTGCAAGTTTGGAATTATTCCTTGTACACGGATTTATATAGTCCACTTCACCATCTTTGTGAGAACCAGATCCCTGCCTCTGCAGTCCGACACTAGTCTCTTCTTTTAAGAACAGAGGCCGCACTCTTCCACATCCCTTCTACGGGGCTCAAAAACAAACTGCCACAGGGTTTCCAAGCCTCATTAGCAAGGGTGCCCCTGAGTCAGTCAGGCCCTCTTAGCCAGGCTACACCAAAGAGCCACATTGCAGGATTGCTCCACTGCAATAAAATGAATTCAGCCAAAACAGCAAAAACCCTGCTGCGATCTTACAGACGCCATTGGTTCAGCTATGTTTCTGCTGGGGAGACGTCGCGCGTCGCCGTATCCGCCCCTTCCTGATCAGAGGGGTGTTCTTCGAGAGTCACGTCGTCGCACCCGTCAGTCGTCTCCATCATTCCGCTCTCCCCATCTCCTTCCTGGTCCTCCAGCGTCAGCTCAAATTGAAATTTGCTTGCCACAGGCCCGCCCTCCACCTCCCCGTGTGGCCCGCCTTCGCCGTCGTTAGTGTAGAAGGGAGGGGAGGGGCTCTGAGGGATCATGCTCTGGTACCAGTTCCGATTGTCCTCCAGCATATCGAGGATATCCTGGGCGTCAGGATGGACCAGGTCGGCCCATGTCTCCCACAGAGGATGGACGATGTAATCAATGAAGCCCACCTGAAAAGGATATTGGATGCAGATTAAAAAAAAAATAAAAAAAAATTCCAAATTGAATTGATCCGATGTTACAAAGTAGACTTTCATAGGAAATTATGTTTTATACCTGAGTTCTCTCCACTGATGCTGTGTGCTTGTCACACATGGGGCTGATCTCCATACCCCTCTCCCTCTCTCTGTCTCCTTGGTGGAAAAACTCGTCCATGATCCGGTCCGTCCACTGCCGGTACAGATCCAGAGGCTTGGTGGGGTTGCTCAGATCAGCACAGTGAACCATGTTGCGGAGAACCTGCAGGAGATGAACCGTTGGGTATGTTGCATCTGCCTGTTGTGCATTAAGCATCTGTCACGTATGTGGCACCAAAAAACCACCTCTCACCTGCATCCTGTCCGTGTAGTTGTCCAACAGGAGGACTCCAGAGCTGGTCACCTTCTTGGTTTCCACCATTGTCTTTAGGTCAGCCAGCAGGCTCATATGTTTAGACATGTCGGTAGCCAAAACCTGGAAGATGATGTAAAAGGAAGGAAGGAAAAGCGAGCATTAGTCACCGTTAAGGCAACGACTGGCCTGCTGCCTCAGACAGATATGCAGACATTTCCTCACCATGTCTATGACCATCCTCCTCAGTGTCTGCCTCTGCTTCTTGGTGAGGTTTTGGAAGATGTCGCAGTTGTCTTCCTGCAGCAGTTTGAAGCCCACAGCCAGGTGGTGGTTCTCCAGCACTGACTCATCGTTGTACATCAGAGCCAGCTCCGAGTCTGCAGGCACAACAGAGGGAAGCAGAAAGGGAGGGAGGGAGGAAGAGAGGAAAGGAGGCGGAGAGAGAAGCAGGGAGGGAGGCAGGGGTGACAAGGAGAGAGAAATTTCAAAACTCAGCTTGGGTAACTATGGCAACCATGCAATGTCCCCAAAAGCTCATGCTGCTGCCTTTGGAGACAAATCACATCAAATTATGCAAATGTTATGGCCTGTTTTCCACATTTAGACTAAATAAAAATCAAGAAATCTTGTGGCAAAGGGAACTTACTGGTGTTGATGAGAAACTGGTTGGACACTCCCGGGTGGTCAACATCATGAATCGCTGCGGCAAAAATGGCTGCCAGGATCTCCAGATCGGTGAAGACCGCCTGCGTTTGAAGGGAAAGAAGAAGAAGAATAAAAGAGAGGAGTGAATGAACTGGCTAGACAAGGTTTGCAAAAATCCGAGGCCAATCCTCCATGTGTCATCCTTGCTGGCGCACGGTTTCAGGGGCAGGTCAGTATTGGTGGTGGTAATGACAGTCACCTCATTCCCAGACCAGAGAAAGGCGTGAGCGACCGCATTGTCATCCAAAGCTCAGCTATTTTAGTGAAGCTCAGCTATTTTAGCACTGAAATTGGAATGCCAATTATATCTTAGGAGGCTGACAGAATTAAAAAGGGATACTCTGCTAATTAAAAACAAAACAAAACTATGACATGTTAGTCACGTCTTTATATTTAGATAAACGTCTCAAAGGTGTAGTTAAAGAGCAGGAAGTGAAAAAGGCCGGATGAAGGAGGAAAACCGAAATTGACATGAAGTCACTTACATCCAGTGCGGGGGTGGACAGGAGGATGTGAGTGGACTGGGCGACGTCGGCGGCGTGCAGGCTGTTGTGGTACGCCACGTCGGAGTGATAGTGGCCCTCCAGGGTCAGCATGAACGTCACAAAGGTGTCTGTTGGAATCTTGAACGTCCTCATCAGGTCTCGCTCCTGCATGTGACCCAGGGAAGGGAGAATGAGAAAAACAAAGCCCGAGCAGTTGGAAGCAGTCTCACGCACCAGTTGGATCCGCGCTCGGGTGGCAGACTGACGGTCTGACCCTCGGTTCAGTTTTTTTGCATGTTTGGCCAATTGTGAGTCATATACTACAGAAAAGGATGAGAAAAGTAAAAAAATAAAATAAATAAATAAATAAAATCTGTTCTCCTGCCGAGATGATTCACCGTTACAAATCAATTTCAGCCGCTCACGGTTCGTGTGGAAAGCAGATGATCCTATCGTGATACATAAGGGAACATACCGTGCACACTGATGTGGGCTGTGCTTTGTGCCTTGTGCATGTATGTTTGAATTGTTTAACACTTGCGGTGGAGGCAAAGGATGAGGAGGACGAAGAAGCGGAGCACTGACCTGAAAGATGGCATACATGATGCACGTCAGGGGCCGGTTGTGGGAGTGCTCTGCAATCCTGAAGATATTCAGTCCCCATTTATTGATGTCCTCCAGGTCCTATTAAAGAGGCGAGAACAAATGGTGTTTAAGTCACCAGGAACTGCACAAATCTTACAATGTTTTTTTCTGTTTAATTCAACCTACCTTCGACAGCAAGTCCTCCTGGTCCGTCTTGACCCCAAAACGATTGCTGGAGCCTCCAGATATGCTGGGCGTGTGGCTGACCTTCCTCACCCCACCGATCTGAGTCATCATCCCACCGTGCTGGTGCTGCTGCTGCTGCTGCTGTTGTTGGCCCTGCCTCCTTTTCCTTTCCCTCGACTTGGGAACTGGACATGGAAGCTCCAGCTCATTCTGTTTGTCTGTGGAGCAGAAAAGAGGAAGACACAAAAAGAGGAAGAAGGGAAGAGAAAAAAAAAAGGTTACTCTGTGAGGGGAATGTTGGATAAGCATCCCGGCTTATGTTGCCTCTGCACTGAGCAAACGCACTTAACTCGGCAAGACACTTGACCTCTCGCACATACGTGACACCACACTGAAGCTGCACCATCAGTCGCGCAATTAGTAAGCCGTCCTTCAGCTACAGTGTCCACTGAAAACACGTCCGTGGAAGGGCGCAAATACAAAATATGAAAAAAATCATAATCACTTATGATTCCATGGGGGGGTGACAGGAATGTCACAATGACACAAAGGGTCATGAGGTGTTAATGGGATGCTGCATTCTGAGAAAGGCAGTCGTGTTGTGTGAACAATCAACGGGATCTTGGAAAGTCGGCTCCTAAGTTGAAATGTTTAGAGGAGGGGACTTGTACATATGCGGGTTCGTTTGACGCACGTGCTTCCGCCGGTTTGTTGGCCCAATAAGATTTTCACATGCTGCACGCAACTGAGAGTGAAGTTCTGTATCCGCTCATCACATTCAACCGCACAGAAAAAAAAAAAGTCAAAAAAACTCTCCAAGCACGTGAAGAAAATAATCTTTCGACACCTGAACGCTGCTAGCTGCAATGCAGATAAAAACACACACACAAACACTTCAAACATCAGCGGAGCTTCCTCCTGTGCACTTTGTCTCTTTTTTGCAAGCGGCTCTACCATCGTCACCGCATCGCTGCTGGTGTCGCAAGCCGCTCCGGCGGCTTTCATCATTTGACTTGTTTCTCTCCCGCTTGCATTTTTTCCTCTCTTATATGTTAGTGTTAAACTGGATGGGATGGGCGGGGGGGGCGAAAAAGCTGTGGGTCATGGAGGCTGGCTGGTTTCAGGGCAAGCGAGTTGATTGGCTGGCTGGATGGCTGGCGTGAGTCACTAAACACCACCAGGCTTTTAAGAGACGGGGAAATACTGCCGTCCTCGTGATAAATAATACAGTGTCTTTGTGGACCTGATGGCACTGCAATGCACGCAGACATACACGCGCGCACACACACACACATGCACACGTCCCAAGTGCGCGCACACACATTGCATTTCACGCAAACATTCTCCCTCTCCCCCACTCCTGTTCCCTCCAGAGGGAAGTCTTCCCTGAGTACAGCCACGCCCCCCCACCCCACCATCCTCCCTCCACATTTCTGCAGTCAGAGCAAGGAGACCCTGCCTCGCTCCACCAGACCAGATCAAACTGGTTTGAGAGCAGCAGTACACACCAAGTATGAGTTTCTCTGCTACTTGGTACATATGGAGACCGTCATTCGTGAGGGATGCTTGCTCATCTCAGTGTCACATTGCAGTGACACATGCAGTGCAGTTGGTGCGTATGTGTGAGTGTGTGTATGTGTATGTGTGTGTATGTGTGTGTGTGTGTGCGCGCGCGTGTGTGCTTAAGTACTATGAATATGTGCTCACCTAGGAAGGTGTTGGAAATGTACTCTGACACTTGGTTGCCTGAGCGACTCATCTCAGACAGGTGGCTTAGCTCCCGGTTCAGCATCCTCTTGAACTGGAAACAAAGAGATAAAAACATACATGAGGTTAAAGGGATATAAATAAATAATGCCCTTAAAAATGATGCCTCTGAAAATATTCTAATGCCGTTTCCAGGGAGAGGGACATTTCCTGTTATTTTCAACTGGAATATGTCCCATGAGAACGTGGTCTCTCTTATGCGCCATGTAAGGTCTGCGTTTATATCCTGATTCTTGGACTGACTAAGCCTCTAAGTCACTACAGCATAGCACCAAACAAAAGAATGCATAACATACTGTAGATAACACAGCATCATGGCATTCAGGCATTTTCCCAGGAAACAGAATGTGCCAGTTTTTTTTCAGGATACCCATCCGCTGAGCTTAGCATGATGACAGAATCAGTCCGATCTGATCAAATACAAGTGTGTAACCAAAGCAGCAAAATGAGACGGAGGCATTTTATCAGCTACACAAGAAAGACGGCAGCATAAAGCATGTGCATGAAAACACACACATGCACATACGCACGCAGTGATGATTCAGTCACTTCGAAGGACATTGCATCGATTTTGGGGGAAATCCCCATCACCACTGATTCTAAAAATCCTCACCCTAACCTTTAAGCCGGTTTTCACCGTTAAATTTAAAGATTCACATTAGGGGACTTGATTTTTCTGGCCAAAAGGGAGGCCAGTCCCCACAAATCATGTTAACACATTTATGCCCCCACAGTATGACAAATACCAGACACACAAACACGACACACTCTCATCTCATCTCTCCTTTGTGACACACCTTGATGTATCCCCAGGACACAGAGAACAGGTAGTTGGCCTCAGGCATGGTGCTGAGCTGTGCTGAGCCCCTGGCGCTCCCCAGCAGAAGCCCTGTATGCTCCTCTCTGAGTGGACCCCCAAGGCTGAGCTCAGACCCACAGCCTGAAGCTCGAGACGCCACCAAATCACTGCCTTCCAACAGTCGACTCCGACAAAAGCGCCCCAGCTGAATTCTTGACAGAGGGGCTGTGGTGGACCCCTACATCCCCGATTAAATGCGCTGCCTCATAATGTCGCCCAATATTTTCCAGGATCGCAAGCCGTTGGTGAGACTGATGGAATCCCCCTGGATGCAATCAATATTCCCTTTTGGTTTCTCTCGTTCTCACTGCCTCCGTCCTTCTCTCTAAACCTTTGTCTCCTTCCGACACCATCCAAATGGGGTCCGGTAACATTTAAGGGGAAATCCAGCCTTCCAGTGCCAAGACTGAAGGAGGCAGGCAGGAAGGGCAGGTTCTGAGACGGAGAAAGAAAAGGAAAGGAGGGAGAGAGAGAGAGAGGCAGCGAGGAGGAGGGGGGGCCGTGCTCTCGCTGTAGAGTCCCCGGTGGCAGACAGACCGGTGGAGTCGCTCTCGCTCTCCGTCTTATCTCCCACCCCTGCTAAAACATGGCTCCATGCAAAGAACTGCAGACAACAGGAGTTTGGAGAATTCCCCTACACCCCCTCCCACCCACCCCGTCTTTCTAGCTATTCCTCTCTCTCCCTCATTCCCATTTGTTCTCTGCAAACCCCCCTCCACCCCCCATCTCTCTGTTGCTCCCTCCCTTCTCGAATCACTGCTCAGTAATGCAGAACAGATCCAATGCGTACTGCGCAATGTGAGGCTTCAAAGCTCCAGTTTTCATCACATGGATGAAAAGACATTGGGTATTAACCTACCAAACTATGAGTCTTTTCTAGTCTACATTGTGGGCATGCAACCAGATGCAGGCTGTTGTTCACAGTTCAGTCTACAATCATTATGATGTATTTTTAAGACGAGCACTTTTTCATTAATTTAGGTGCAGTCTCAAATTTCGAAAAGCAGTGCATTTTGTGTCTCACTGCAGCAGTTTCCTGCAGAGGAGATGCAAGGATGACTGGGGAGCGGACAAGAGTTCTCAGCCTGCAGCCCACCAGTGTACCACCAATTGCACGACACGCTGAACGCCATGGCAACAGAGTCACGTGCCCACCCCTGTTGTTCTCATGGTGGTCCCCACTCTAAACACATTGCATCACATCACATAGACACACACATCGGCATGTGCGAGCACACGCATATTGGATACACAAACTGCTGCAGTAGACACAACCAGACCCTGCAAGAGCACAAACCCACAGATACAACTGAATTGTTACAGAGTGCAGATTATTACCAGTGATGCCAACCCCAATCATAGTCTTTATATTTAATACAGTGGAAAAGCAGTAAAATCAATTAGCTTTTCTGATTTTATAGCATTGTCAAACACTAAAAACTGGCATCAGTCACACTCACAACTGATTTCATTCCCCCATCCTTTTATTTCTTACAATGGGATCATTTTTCTTTATAGTAAACCAGACTCTCTGCTCTCAACAGATGTCTAATACCTGTCAAGCAGACAGCTAACATATACTTGACTGTGAAATACCACTTTCAAAGGGTTGGCTGCACTCAAAACCCAGAACCCCAGAGGGTGTCCATAAAAATCAAAGAGAGTTCATAAAGGCAAATAAATAAAAAAAATAAAATTGAGCTTGCAATCAGACAGCTTTGTTCCATTCAAAGGACTTTGAATTGATTCTTTAAAGCAGTGGAAAGCTGTGACCTCTAGGAAATGAATCAGGCACAGAGCCACATGCCAGACACCCAGGGTGTTATAGTTCAGCTAAGCTACAGCTAACAGTTGGGTGTCACATCTATGAGTTTGTTCGAGAGAATAGATTACTAAATGTATGACGTTAACGGATACATCCTTTTTTTTTACACTTGGGCAACTTAAGCAGAGAAGTTACATAAACTGTACCAAAAAAACCTGTATTTAGCTCTCAGAAGGTGGTGAACCGATCTCTCCCAACATTTGCATATTCAACATAGGTATATACATCTTATGAAACCATTGTTTCACAAGATGCATGG
>CAAKHG010023298.1:0-15810 GCA_901007715.1 Dactylopterus volitans
AAAGCAACTGGCCCCTGCGTGCGTGCGTGCGTGTGTGCGTGCGTGTGCGTGTGTGTGTGAGAGTCTCTGCGACACAGCAGCTCAGCGTCCAATGGCTGACGGCGGCGCGTCGTTATTACTGAGCAGGGCGGCTCTGCTCGCGGCCGCCCCGCTTGACGCTGCGCCGCCGCGGCCTCCGTCCTTCTCCGTGCGCCGCGTGTCCCGCGTTGTGGCCCGCGTGTGTGATCCCGAATATTAGACCGGAGCGATTCATTACCGCTATGGGGTTTTTTTTCCACCGAACGTTTCGTGTTAAGAAGTGGGCGTGGTCTCAGCAGACGGTGCATTCAGGGGGCAGTGGGATTTTTACGTTTCGGGCAAAGAGCAGCAGCGACAGCAGCAGAGCCCGCCTCGCTCGCTCAGCCCCCCTGATCATGCAGCACCACGTCTAAGAGCGGCTGCACCATCACCGCTGTGTGTCCGAGCCAGGTTCATCGCAGAATCATCTTACCCACGGTGAAATTTTCCTTTAAAGACGATGACACGTCTCCCACATCTTCCTGCGTGAGTCAGTACTTAGCGGGCCAATTACAAGATAAAAGAGACACTGAAATAGATCCAATTCGGTTAAAGACGACAACAATCACGGTTCGCTCGTAGCACGCCGGCGGTGAGAGGGAAATGAAGCTAAATGAAGCTACCGACCAGGAGGCCCTCTGCTAGACAGCAGGGGGACAACGCCACACCGGGCTGCTCCTAAACCTGCCTGCAGCCTCTAGTTTTTATACATGATATGTTTATCACTTTCCGTATCGCCATGAGTACATCCAGTTTTTAAGCTGTCACTCATTATCACCTTTTTTCTGGTATTTTATTTTCCTTTTCATCATTCTAATCTTACCTTGATGTAATTTTTTTTCAGTTTTGCCTGTGTTTTCATTTCACATGCACTTTCAGTTCATCCTGCGATTTTCTTGGAAGCAGGTGGACTTTTAAAACCTGGGTACATTCAGTTTATTGTTTATTGTTTATTGTTGATTGTATCAGTTATGTATAATAAATAAACTATAGAGCTGGGACAATCAGTCTCATAGTGTGAAACGACTGAAGACTTATCTTTGAATCTGTGGAGAATCCTGAATTAGAGTTTAAATGACCCATTATTTTCGATTTGCCGCGCTCGTTCCAAATCGGGCGCTTACATCACTTGTCCACCGCGTGTCGCTGCAGATTGTATTGCGTTTCTGGCAAAACAGCAGCAGTAACGTCGCACTCCCTGATTGGCTATTCACGTCCGGGGTCAAACCACACCGCGCATGCTCAGGTGGCCTTTTAAGGTTAGCGGCTGAAATCTGTCAGATCAGCGGAGCGTGCTTTCTGTTCAAATCCTCGCATATCCAAAAACCACAGCGCCTCCTCCTCGCCGCCAGCGCCGGACTCTTGAGATCTAGTTGGAAGTCCTCGCCAGATCTGGATCCGAACTTTTCGGCGTTCGCGGCCGAAGGAAGCAGGAAAGAATGACGAGCAGTTCGAAGCGGAAAGAGGAAAGTCATCTGCTGAATGGGGGTTTGAAGCAGTCCACATGGAGCAAAGCCTTCAACAGTAATGCCATATGGGAGGAGAAGGTCAGTCGGCTGCCCTTTTAGATTATAACTCTGTATGCTGCCGCCGTCGCTGCAGATTGGAGCAGCGTTTTTCTGTGCACCCGATTTTCCGAGCCATGCACTTCACCACGGCCATCGCGAGCTAGCTGCGATGCTAAAGATAAACCTGGCTGCTTTGGATTCAAATGCAGTTCCAGAGACTGGAGTAACTTTGGATGTGTCGGTGGTTTCAGCTCAGAGAAGCCATCTGTAACTGTTGGGTGGTTTTTTTTCTTCAACTTTTATGTTTTATGACTCAAAATCAAGTTCCGCAAACTATTTTCGCAGTCAGTGAAATTGTTAATTTCTCAATCGAATCATTGTTGACGGCGTAAAAATCGGGGAAAAAATATATGCCTTTTCTGTCATGAGGATCGTGTTTTCCATCGCGTGCAACCCGCTACCAACGACCCATGTAAGAGATGTCAGAATAAATGCATGGAATTAAAGGGATTATCACGCTTTCAAGCGTGGTGGTGGTTTAAATTCAGGATTGACATCGCACCATTTCTCTCAAGTGTTATTGATTTTGATTTGATTGATTGATTTGAATCGAGTTTCTGTGTTGTCCATACAGGATGAGTTTTTAGACGTGATTTACTGGCTCCGGCAAATAATTGCAGTCATCCTGGGCGTCATATGGGGTGTTGCACCATTGAAAGGATTTCTGGGAATCGCCATGTAAGTATTCCGTACAGCCCGTGTTCATGCTACATGTGTCACTGCTCTTACATGGCTCATCTAATCTGATTGCAAAGGGCGGCAAAAAATGAAAACAGCCTAACGTGCACTTGTGTTTGCCTCATTAGATTCTGCATCATCAACGCAGGCGTCCTGTATGTATACTTCAGCAGCTTTCAGCAGATCGATGAGGAAGAGTACGGTGGAACGTGGGAACTCACTAAAGAAGGCTTCATGACATCTTTTGCGTTGTTTCTGGTGGGCTTATTTACTTTTATGAAGCAACGAGGAACTCTTAAAAGAAACTTACTTTGTTGACATTTTGATGTCCAATGTCCTTTACGTCCAATGTCCAATGATGTTCAGATTATTTTAGACATTTTGGATGCATTGTTGAATACGGGTAAAGCCCACACACTCACTCCAAGCCCCAGAAAGCTTTATTATAGTGATACTGTATTATGGCAACGTGACAATCCATCTGTGGTCCTTGTCAGGTCAGAAAGTCTTTGAATATGCAATAGACCCCCTACATCTCTACATCGGTATATTGATAGGCTAACATACTCAGTGATGACAGTTGTGGTAAATATACCAAAAAAAATACGCCATTCACAATAAAAACATGATGGAAATGTAGAAGAAATAATCTGAGACAGAGCTCTCTTCATGATGCCAAGTATCAAATAATCATGTACATGATATAAACTCAATGCATCATGGTTATGATCCCGTTTTTAAAATTAGATATCACCTACGTTAAATGGTCCTCAAAACGAGCACAAGGGGAATCCATTTGACTTGAACATAGAAATTAATACTTGATGAAAAAAATGGATGCTGTTTTTGATTGTCTTGCACCCATGTGATGTGCGTCTAACGATCTTTCTACAATATAGTGCTTAGTTCTCGCTATACGGTGTTAAACTGCGTAGCAAAATGCAACAGCAGCACTCAAGCAACACGTGTGAAGTGTTCAAACACACATCAACACTCACTTCATAGCTCTAGATATTTGACATTGGTTGGCATTGAACTATAGTCACGAGAGTGCACGACGGGAAACTTGAGGTCACCTATCACAGGAATTGCAACACAGACCAACGTTGCACCAAGACAACATGAATGTAAACACTTTGAGAAACAGGCCGTACGGTGGGACCACCCGCGCCAAAAGCAACAGAACACACAATCCTCGCTGCTCGCGCATCCCAGTCCACTGTTTCCCCCTTGACCTTTTGCTTTTTCGTCCGTGCTGGCTTGGGGCAAAGTGGCACTCAAAAAACTTGGATCGTTTGGTTTTTTTTCGCTGTGTAACTTTTGGACTAAATATCCTGCTGTGCGTGTCTTCTCATGGGGGGAAAAAACCCCCAAAACAAACCACAGTTTAGAGACCCGACTGACTCAGAAGGGAATCCCGGCGAAGGGTTGTGTCACGTAATATACAAACCAAAACTCCTTAAAAGCCCAAGACGGCAAGCTGTACACTGTGATTACAACGGCAATGTGACAAGTTTGAAAGTGAGAGCGGCAATCTCAGATTGGATCTTTATTATTATTATTACTGCGATCAGCGTCGACTGACCCATTTAGCTGTTGGTAAATCACGTGACTGGAGCATTAATGTCCGGCCTTCTTTGTCTTTACAGGTGGTGTGGATAATCTTTTACACAGCTCTACACTATGACTGAGAGGAATTGATAGGACACTTAATACGGACATTTATGTTGAAGTCAACTGTCAAGACACAGGAACTCCATGGCTTAAAGAATGCTGATGCTCCCACACGCAGTTGGACTCTCCAGTGTGCAGTGCACCATCTGAATCCTAGTTTGAATAACAGGTTCCTACAAGACCACCACGAGCACCATAAACAGAATTCGCCCCATATTACACTTTTATATATGTCTCATTTCCTCACACTGTTCTTACTGTCTCTGACAAAACACTAAATAAAACAGAGAGGAAGCGGTGTGGCTGTGGTTGGTTGCAGTTCCATTCATTTTGGACCAGTCTCTTGATATAAAGCAGAATAAGGATGCTTTCTTATGGCTGTCTTACCACAGAGCCGCTCCTCTTGTTGTAGCAGAGGACAGATTTTAGACCACGATCTTAACAATCTGTCATCCCCTTGAGCTGCCTGCTTAAATGACAGGAACTGGTCACAAAGTCCACATCTTGTCATATAGTCATTAGTCGTGTGTGAAGTATTTACCCTTCTAATTTAGGGACAAACTGCAACTAATCTGACGCATAAACCACACACACAGGCAGCGAGGGATTAATGTCGTGGCTCCACAGTTAAATCACTCCATTGCGAACTGACAATGTTTTGTCTGTTTTAAAAATGAATCAGTCTGCCTAAATGAGTAATGAAAAAGTGGTGACACGCATTCTTATTGTTAAGGTTACCCTTGACAGTATGTGTCTGTGAATTAAAGGGTGGAGTCATCTTTTTCCATGAAATATTGAAACGGTATGTGTCTTGTTTTTTTGCCCACTGGAGGAAAACAGAAGTTCTAGGTGAAATCTTACCATTAAAAAAAAACAAAACATTAAAGCATTTGGTGTCCCAAGAAATGTGTTAAAATCAACAAGCTACTGACAACTGAGCTCATATTTTACTAATTTTAACATCCAAGCAAATGCTGGTTATAAGATGCACATATCTGCCTGTATCTAATCCCCATGTCAGCGTCTGTTCGAGTTGCAATGTGCTGTTTTGTAGGTCAGGAATTTGTTAGGTTGCATGTCCATCAACGTTAATTCCTCAAAGCAAAAAAATCAGCAAATTGGGAGGAAACATTCGTGTTCAGATGCAAATGTTCACAGATTTGAGCTAAACCCGTCGCGTGAACTGCCATGACTCGCTGTTCGTATATCTCGGTTTGTCCTTTTATTAATGACATTAGTTAGGAGGATAGAAATGATTTTTTTCCCCCTCACATGTAGCTTCCAAATCATAGTCTTACCTGTTTGTTTTGAAATTAATTTAATTTGTCTGTAAATTCTGTACAATGTCCTTTTTGGCAAATCCACATTGTATTACACAGATTCATTTGTACTCATGTTATATCTTGTTTGATGTAACATATTTCTCAGTATTTTATAGTTGAGAACTTTTAAGAACAGTTCTTGCAAATGTATTGTAATGATACTGTTATATTAGCTGGTGTTTTAAAGGACTGTATTTTCTGATCAAATCTTTTGGGAATCATTAAACATGGGCTGTATTTGGCCTCCATTTTCAAAGTGATAGTAAGTGCTCTTTATTGAAAAACCTAAGGGGTTTTAGCTTGTTTATGTCACATCATTGTTTCAAGGACTGGAAAAAAAGACTCGACGATGTTGCTGACCAAAAACAGAAGAAGAAAAAAGTTATGAATCCCCTCATACTGTGATCAGTGATGAAAAACAGCTTTCAAGTAAAGTAGTTTGTGCTGAGGTTATACATTTACTAAAGTAAAACTACAAACGCACGTGCAACAAATTGCTTAAATTAAAACTCCCATTCGTCAGGAGTGTCACATTTCCCACATAATCCTTTTTGTATGCGTTTCATGTATTTGAGTCCACACTGGCACCTTGTGGGAACCTGCTGGGACAGATGAAATCCACCAATCAGAGTCCAGATCGTGACGTCACTCACAAGAGGAGGGGGGGGTATGTGACGTACTAACCAACATGGCGGTTCCCCCTTCCACGATGAAATTTTGGAAGCCGGGTAAGTGGGACTAAATTTGACTAAATCAGCCATTCGGCGTGAATCTCAAGGTTTTAAATCGATCCGCGTGCAACGGCCGTTATAAATCAGACAGTCTCGCTCCAGTTTGAGCCGCAGGCGGCAACTGCGTCGCATCTGTAGCCGGTGGAGTTCATCCCGGGTTAGCACAGCACAGCACAGCACACAACGGCTCAGCTCAGCCCTGCGGAATCAAAGTACAAGCCGCCACAGTTTAAAGTAAAATCAATACACGCGATTACGGTGCCGCCGCCGCACGCTACCCTTTGCGTGAGCTTCGTGCTGCGGTCGAAGCGTGGCTGCGCCCGTCGCCCTGCTCCAAGCCTCGGTCCGCGAGCACAACAAACACACGGTCCCCGCTTCACCTCCGGCTCTCGCCCTCCGCAGGGTCCGAGGCGCCGGGGATCTCAGAGGAGCGGGAGCTCAACACGGAGACCACCGGCTCCCCCGTCATCTTCAACCCGCACACCGCGCTCTCCATCGAGAAGCAGAGGCAGAAGCTCCCCGTTTTCAAGGTTCCCCCCGCCGCCTCGTGTCATGGCTGAATGTCACATTGGGCTGAAAGCGCGCCTGTGCTCGCCGTGTCACCGGCGTCTGATGTGCGTCTCTGAACTGCTCTGTTTTTTTTTTCCATCCAGCACAGAAACAATATCTTGTACTTGGTGGAAAGTTACCAGACTGTCATCATAGTTGGTGAGACGGGATGTGGGAAGACGACACAGATACCTCAGGTTAGAGTCATCTGTCAAGTAAGATTCAACTGGTTCAGCTACACAGAAAGGAAAAAAATATATATATTGTAGAGGTTTTTCTAAGCTGGAGACTGGAATTGCTTGGTTACATGCCGAATTGGCAGAAAATTCATAAACATGCATAAAGGGCATTTTATATGAAGGGTGAAATATTGATAAACTGGTGCTAATACAGCAAGCAATTAGGCCGTCATGAAAATGTGGCAAAAATCAGAACCACGGCTAAAAATGATGTATGAAATACTGCATGTTATGGAGAGGTGGGCATTTAAAGTACTCTAAAGTACTCTCTTTCAATATGAATGTCAAATATGTTGTTTCCCAAAATGAAGCATCCCAAGGTTAAAAATGTGTAGAGATTAGCAGCATTTGTCATCTGCCCGGGGAAAAGAATAGAAGTGCCCTCAGCTCACACACGCACCCAATCGAACGGCTGAAAGAATCACCATTGCCGCAGTGCTGATACTTTTCATGCAGCTTAACTCCCCGTAGTGGTTTTGCACGACCTTGTCTTGATGCACAGTAGCCTCTTTTAGCAGGTTTTGGACCACAGTAGTTCTGGCTTAATTTTATGCGGAGTCAGCCTCTCTACAACATCAGTGTCTCTGCCTCTTTGTGTCCAATGTTTGGGGATATCTCAAGAAATTGAATCAAGTTTTGGGAATCTGTCGTCTCATCTCTCGCCCCTCAGTACCTGCTGGAAGCTGGCTGGGCGGCGGAGGGGAAGGTGATTGGCGTGACGCAGCCTCGACGTGTGGCCGCCATCTCTGTAAGCTGATGTCCCGTTGTCACTCTGCACCACCGCTGTACGCCAATGTCATCTCGCTGCAGGAGAAGCTGCTCCAACTGAAGGACATGCCGCCTCACAATTGCCCTCTCTTTCCTGATAACAGGTAGCCGGCCGCGTTGCCGAGGAGCGCGGCGCTCTGCTCGGACATGAGGTGGGCTACACCATCAGATTCGATGACTGCTCTGATGCCCACGCCACAAGGATCAAGGTACTCCCGGCTGCAGTATGTCCGGCTCTCCTGTGCTCCTAAGTTCCTCCCAGTGCCTGACTCTGGCTCCATGCTTCAGTTCGTTACAGATGGCATGTTGGTGCGAGAGATGATGGCGGATCCCCTCCTGAAAAAATACAGGTATGCAACGGTGGCATCTGTTCAACTGCAAAACGGCGAGAAAACGGTGCTCATGTAATTTTGGGTCGGTGTTGTGCTTTTATCTCCAGTGTGCTGATGCTAGATGAAGCACACGAAAGAACCCTCTATACAGACATAGCCATTGGTCTACTAAAGAAGGTACTACTATTTTAATGTCTATGACTTTTCTGGCCATGAAAATTATTCACACAAGTTATCTTTTTTTCACTGCTGCGCTAATTTTTGTTTTGTCAACAGATTCAGAAGAAACGACGAGACCTGCGACTGATTGTGGCCTCGGCCACTCTTGATGCCAAGGTGACTGCATCTTTGAGATGATCAGATAGTGTTTGAGTAATGAGGAAAGGGAAACAGAGATGGATGAAAAGTTGATGTCAGGTCAGATCGCATTGTACTGACATCTGAGGTGCAGAGATGAAAGCAAGACACAATCAGGCCGAGACTGCGCTCAGCATTAAATGTCAGCATGAAATGCCATATCAGACATCTACTTTCTGATAGCTACAAATTAGTTAGTCCAGCTAAGCAGTACATTGCGCATCCGTCTTTAAAATCAAGGAATCTCTGTCTGACTGTCTTGTCTGTTTGTCTACTGTATTTATCCAACCGTCCAATCAAGGAATGTCTGTCTGTCTGTCTGTCTGAATATCGCTCCGATATCTCGAACGGCTCATTTGTCCTGAGTCAAATTTGGCGAGTGTATCAGTGGGGACTCGAGCGAGTGTCGTGTCAAACCTGGTGCAATTTGAACATTACGCTAATAACCTCTGAATTAGGTTGATCTCACGAATGTATGAATGGAATCTGAATACGTATAAATAGCTGCTGAAGCGCTGAACGATAGCTCCTTCACCATGGCAACTGCCCTCTGATTAACTGTGTAGTTTCGTATAGTGTATAGTGGAATATGTCCTGCATTGGTTTAACAATAGTCTCAGCTTGTCTGGCCATAGAGTTGGAAAATGGACTGTACTGAGATCCCAGCGGTCATGACTATCTCTTTGTGACTGCTTTAGGAAGGTCACTGCTAGCAGACAAGGTGCACAGACCTAGAAGATCTGGTTTTGGCCAAGATCAGAGGGAATAATTTGAGGAGAAATGTGCAGCCTCAGTAGATGAAATTAGTAGTGCGGGCTCTTTAGATGAATTTAATGAAAGCTGCCTTTCTGTCTCTTGCATATCTAGAGAACATCTGATCTGACCTACATCATATTTCTTGTGATTTGGACAAGGTTACAGGGACACGTTCCGATAGGAACAGATTTAGAATGAGCTGATGAACGTCCGCTCTGTGGCAGCGGGGGATGTTACGACATGTTAATCGCCAGCCGCCAACACCTTCTACGACTCTTTAGCAGTGTGGGATGAAAATGGCATCACCAGCCCGCCAGCACCCGGCATGATTTACACAAGCTGCAGCTAAAACGCCTCGCTCACCATCACCTAAGTGGTTTTAGACTGTGTTTTGTGGCACTGAAAACTCTGCAAATTGAGCAGGGCTTATTTGGGGAAGAATTTTCACGGAGGCTGTGTCCCGTCAGTCTGGACTTATCCCCATTTTTGTTGTTTTCCTCTCTGCCACTTTTTGCAGTCTCTCTTTAACAGACATTCAACCAGTCCTTTTTTAGGCATCTATGTTTTGAACAGGCAATGCACCAGTTCAACAAGTGTATTCTTTTGCTTTACGGCTGCAAAATATTTATGTTGCTTAACGTTGCTTGTACTAACTTTAAAAACCACTGTCTGCAGAAATTCCATGAGTTCTTCAACCTGAACGAGTCTGGAGACCCCAGCAAGGACACGTGTGGAATTTTAACAGTCGAGGGACGAACCTTCCCAGTGGATGTCTTCTACACTGTCAGGTAGTTAACAGACACAATGGAGCCTTAATATGTGGTGTTTTTTTTATTCTTGAGTGTCTCTGGCTCGTTCTCAGTCCTGTCCCAGACTATGTGAAGGCCACAGTGGAGACGGTGATGAAGATACATGAGACGGAGGATGATGGAGATGTTCTGGCTTTTCTTACTGGTCAGGTTAGTGGCCATATTCTTAGCACTGCTCAATCTTTTAATATGTTCACATGGCCTGTATTTGAAAGCAAATGGATGCTTGTGTGTTCATTTCACCATTGTCATCTTAGGAGGAGGTGGAGAAGGTGGTGTCCCTTCTGCAGGATCAGGCCAGGTCTCTGTCACGATACGGCATGAAGAAGCACCTGAGGATTTTGCCCATGTATTCTGGTCTGCCCTATGCTGATCAGATGAAGGTCTTTGAGCGGGCACCTTCCTCTGTTCGTAAGGTAAATATGCTGCTTTGGTTTTTCTAGAGAAGAAAACGTGTCAATGTTAGCATCAACAGAATTTAAAATTTTGTCTATCTAGTATTAGATCATTCATATTCTTCATATAGACATGAATACTCAGGTACACACACACACTATCTGCTTCTCTGCTTCTTTCGCAGACAGCAATCATCTTTTAAGTTGGGAAAATTATCACAATTATTGTCATTAATAGATGTATACGTGACTTAGTAATTATTTTTTAATTATGTAATCATGTTGGCATATCGTTCTCACAGTGGAAATGTATCCAGAAGTAGCCTGTTCGTAAGGAAGTCGCCTCACAGTTCACCCTTACATGACTTAAAAATGAAATTTAAGTATATTTCCATCAGTGATTCTGCCCATGATAATATTGTTGGTTCGATTTTGGGTTGTTTTGCCCACCTCTACCAATAATGACTGAAGTAATCCTTTGCATTTATTAGCTTTCATGAATATCATCACAATCATTGTTTTCCTTTTTAACTCTTTGACCCATCTCTATTTGCAGTGAGTTTGAATAATAAGTCAAAGGACAGAGATGCTAATATTGTCAAAAAAAAATGGCAAGTTGGAAGTGTTTAAATCTAAAGACCTTTGTCATGGCACACACTTTATCAGGAAACACACTGGTGTGAATATCAGAGTAAGAGATGACTAAAGTGCATTTAGCTGCTGCAAAGCCTTGTGCATGTTGACTTGCATTAGACAGCTGTGGTTCTCTTACTATCACAAAGTCAAACGTCTAATGTGAAGAATTTCTTCCCGATTCTTGCAGGTAGTTGTGGCCACAAACATAGCCGAGACATCCATCACCATCAACGGAATTGTCTTTGTCATCGACTGTGCTTTTGTGAAGCTGCGAGCCTACAATCCCCGCACCGCCATTGAGTCGCTGGTAGTTACTCCCATCTCCAAGGCTTCAGCCAGTCAGAGGGCAGGAAGAGCCGGACGAAACCGACCCGGGAAATGCTTTAGGCTGTACACAGGTTTGTGTAAGTTTACAGGAATAGAATAGCGATCGGCGTTGTAGGTTATCGTCTGTGAGAGGGATTATGCATTGTTAACATTAACGGCACGCCGCTTCAGCCTCCTCGCTCTGCGCTATCTGCCAGTTTTGTCCCCTTGTGACTTTCCCTCCTGTGTGTGTGTCTCATTTCTTCTGTTTCTCTCATCAGAGGAGGACTTTGAGAAACTGCCGGCATCTACAGTGCCAGAGATGCAGCGCACCAATTTGGCACCCGTCATCCTGCAGCTCAAAGCACTCGGCATTGACAACGTCTTGCGGTTCAGCTTCCTCTCAGTGAGCAGCTCACTTTGCATCCATAGGGTGGCTGCGATGTGCTCACCCACTGTGAAAGGAATTGTACTTTACTTTTTAATTGGCAACAGCGGCCCCAGGCCTTTAGGGGGAAATGCAGAGAAACCATAAAAACGAACCAGTTTGTTTGTACTTTCAGTGATATAATGGCAAGACTTCCTAAATACACCAGATGTCCTTTTAAGTGTAAATATTGTAATTGTGTGACTTAGCATGCCTTTCAAGTTTGTTTTTTGGTTTGTGTGTTTTTTTTGTTTGTTTATGATGTCACAGCCTCCTCCAGCTCAAACCATGGTTCAGGCTCTGGAACTGCTTTACGCTCTGGGAGGTAAGAAATTCTGAGGGTGATAAAAGAAAACGGGGAGGAGCAGCACTCCAAGAGTTCTGGCTGCAAGCTTCTACAAGTAAATGTGTCTTTGCTCAGAGTCTCAATTAGGCGCGTGTGCATTTGTGTGTGTGTGTGTGTGTGTGTGTGTGTGTGTGTGTTGTTGGCAGGTCTGGACCATTACGGCCGTTTGACTGATCCCATGGGTGTGCGGATGGCAGAGTTTCCTCTCAGCCCCATGTTTGCCAAGATGCTCTTAGAGTCGGGGAACTTTGGTTGCTCTAAAGAGATTGTCACAATAGCGGCCATGATGCAGATACAGAATATATTTGTTGTGCCACCCAATCAGAAGAAAGCTGCCGTAAGTGAAAATGGGCTTTGCCAGCGTGTCACATATATGCTGGAAATGATTTGTCAGAACGACAGTTACCCCGTGTTTGCCATCCCACCCCCACAGGCCCGTGAGCACAGGAAGTTTGCAGTTGCAGAGGGAGATCACCTCACCATGCTGAATGTGTATGAAGCATTTATTAAGGTAGAGTATGTGACCGTGTACATAGGTAGTCAGCGATATCGAACACATCAGCAGGCGCTCGGCAAAGGTCAGGAAAGTTTTCTCTTAAAACAACTATGAAACCTTTTTCTTTGTCATGCGCAGCATCAGAAGAGCTCCCAGTGGTGTCAGGAACATTTCCTCAATTACAAGGGTCTCCTGCGCGCCATGACAGTGCGAGAGCAACTCCGACGCCTCATGAACAAATTCAAGGTGCTGCGGACTTCCAGCGAGGGTATGTCAGTGGTCGGAATTGAATTATGGATTTTATGTAATATGCGGATTAGTCTCAGCCGATGCCGCACATTTTGCTTAAGCACAGTTGGCCACGATTCAGTGGTTTCAGTGCCAGAAGTTGTATTTGCTGGCCACCCATCTTTGTTTGATTATGAATCTGTGCTACTCTGAGGAAACCTGGCCTCACCTTTTAATCATATCATAACCACAATGCGAATGTGAATAAGGATGTTTTCTAATGACAACATTTGATTGAGCCTAAGACTTCTTGCATTCCTTAAGTAAAATGATGATCTCTCATGTTCACTGCTACTTCCGCAGGTGATCCTGATGTTATCTTGAGGTGCATCGTGTCTGGGTTTTTTGCCAATGCCGCCCGCATTCACCATTCTGGTTCCTACCGGTTAGACTTTTCTTAATCTCTCTTTATCGCTCTTCAGCTAAGAGCTCACAGTATGTCTGGCTCCACACACATTTGACTCGCATGTCACACACTATTACCTTTTGTCGCCTTGCCAGGACCTTAAGAGATGATCGCGAGCTTCACATTCACCCCAACTCTGTGCTGTATGGAGAAAAACCTCCAAAATGGTCAGGACTTTTTATTTGTACATTGTTATTTCACAATGCTGCTCCTTTTATTTTTGTATATAAATGGTACACTGAGAATATCTTTGCATTTGGCAATGTCTCGCTTTCTCCTGTGCACATGTTTTCAAGAATTATTCTTGACCCCCTGACTCCGTTTCCTCCAGGGTTGTCTTCAATGAAGTGGTGCAGACATCAAAGTACTACATGCGTGACGTGACGGCTGTTGAGTCATCCTGGCTGGTCGAGTTGGCCCCGCACTTTTACAAGCAGGCTAAAGTAGGTCAAAGAAAAATCTCATGTGGCAGTGTCTTGCTGTAACCATTGTGAATGAAAAATGCCAAACAGTTCTAGGAGCTTCATTAGAGAAGCCACCCACTGTGGAGGTTCTCTGCACTGCCAGGAACCCTGAAGTCACGCGAGCCAGTTTACAGTAGTTGTGCACATGAATGTTTAACATGGTTTCAAACATGCTGGTTAGGGTTAGTTTCTATGTCACAAACTGGAACGTGATTGGCTTCAAGCTAGTTGTGATGTCACAAACCAAACTTTACATCTAGCACAAATCACACTCGTACAGTGTTATAAGGCCGTACTTAGTTGAGGTGGAATTGCTGTGTTCATGCGAGTTGTTGATATTCTTTCTTCTGATCCCACTATTTATGCTGCCGATTTGATTGCCCGCTAACAGGTTTACTATGACTTTACTATGTCCTGTCTTCTTCTTTCAGCATGGTTCACTTGCCAGCAAGAGGTCACGGGTCCTCTAAATCTTCAGCTCTTCATCACTATAAGTGAGGACGACTCATTGAACTAAAAGGAGAAAAACCCCTCTCAAGTCACCACTGTGCCCCCCTCCATTTCATTGTATATACAGATGTAATATATATTTATTGTCCATGACCACCTGCACACACAGACACACACACACGCTAGAATGGGCTTTACTGGTATATTTTTAGTGTTGCTGTTGCTTCATTTCACAGGACCTTGTTTTTAGCAGCGATAGGGTTTGTATTTGATCCGTGTGTGTGAGTGAGTGGTGATGAATCTGAGGTGAGTCGAAGCTGTGTCTCGACTTTTGTAACATTCAAGCGTGGTCATGTGAGTCAGGTCACGTAGTCTGAGCAGGCTCAGGTCCAGGGATCAGCTCCTGTGCTACAGGCATGTCCATACCTGGTTTGAGGCTTCATTATATATATATATATATATATGGTTTTAATTGCTGTATGTATTTCCTTTTTGTATGATAGACAATGGAAGATAATGGTGTTTGAGAATATGTCCCTTTGAGAGACTTATGGGCTAAATTTGATTCCCTTGTAACCTGGGTGCCTTTGTGTTTGTAATTGGTTAACTTTATCTCCAGTTTATTTTTGATTTAGTTATCATTGTACAGAATGCTGTCATACATATTTTGGGGTTTCTTGCAGCATTACTTTATTTTTTTTTAGGCAGCTTCCATCAAAATATGATACTGTGAAAAGACTGCTTTACCTTTCGATTCCCTAGATTGCCACCAAATTGTAGCCTAGATGGTACATAGGGGCCTTTTCACCACTCTGTGCCGATTTACTTTCATCAGCCTATTTCATGTTTCATTTTCAATGAGATGTGAAAATACACACAAGTATTGTACATGACAAAGCTGTGAAATCGAAGAAAACAATTTGAAGTGCCATTTGTCCTCCTGATGACATAAAGTGCATGTAGACATGCACCCGAGCCTCAAACTAACAGTAGCATTTATCTGTGTCTAGCCATAGAAATTTCTCATCTTCTTAAAGTTTGTCAAGGCTGCGTTGTGCTTTTTGTACATTCTTACCATCTACCAGGTGTTCAGCAACATGGCCACTTCCAGTATTTGTGTTTGGCTGCATGTGCTCTATATGCTCCTTTTTGTTTGTAATTCTGCGTTGCCGTTTTCATCAGAGGTGTCTGGCCCTGCAGGTGTCGGTGGGCAGCACTACTAAAAGGTTTGCCTTTTTACCGTAGGACCTGCTTTCAAATGTCACTGTAGCCAAACTCATTCACGCTTGCATGGTTTTTCGTACCACACATTCTCGAGGTTACCTGTGTAATTTCAGTGAAACTAATGGCATCACAGCACAGTACACAATATTGTAGCTAGGTAAACCAAATTAAATGATAGATAAACAAGTGAAGTATCACTGCATGTTAAGTGGCTCTCTGATGTGGAGCCTATACGCCTCAGATGACCTTGTAGACTTATTGCAAACGAACACCTTCTGCGGGAGGACTCGTTTAATCATATTTGTGCTGATACTCTGAATATGTATGCAGCCAAAGCAGTAATATGTAGGCCATTGTGATTGCTCACCTCTGAAATAAAAACTGTCACCTGCCATTTCTTCCTCACATCCTCAAATAAAACCTTACTGTCATGCTATGAGTGTCAGTGGTCAATAACCTTGAGTCACTCCACTGTACAACTCCTTATGCGGTGTATGTCGTTGCCACTAGATGCCACTGTTGTACCACAAAC
>CAAKHG010023301.1:0-30272 GCA_901007715.1 Dactylopterus volitans
AACACACGCACAAAAAAAAAAAAAAAAAGACACACACACGCGCGCGCGCGCGCACACACACACACACACACACACACACACACACACACACACACACACACACACACACACACACACACACACACACACACACTGCTGCTGCTGCTGTGGCTGCCGCCGCCTCAGCATTCATTAAAGCTCACTCAAAACCGCCTGTCTCACGGAGGGAGATTTGCTCTGGGCTGACACACCTAATATGTTGATAGTGGCAGGATTCGGGCTCAGAAGAACTCCATTAATCTATATGGAGCAGAATGGGAACGCCGGCACTCTCAGGGAGACACGCAGTTCTCGATGGCCTCAATATCGACTATTTCCATGTATTTTGATGCGACTTGCCCTTCATACCATAAGAGCATAAGCTTCGGATTTGAATTCATCCTAAAAGCTCTGTAGAATGCAGACTACAAGCCGGCCGATAAAGCACTATAAAGTGCATTTACAGTACGTATGTGTGTGCGTTTCTTTTCTTTTTTTTCATGTGTGCTTGAACAGGCCTGCATGATTCTCGTCTGTTAACAACCTGCCGCAGTTCCACTGATAACGGCGCGACCTTTTGACCCCTGACTCACTGTAACACTGACAGCATGCTCGTCTGACCGCCGTCAAGCGCCGATCATAAAAACCAGCCTCCATGGCGCCTCTCACGAGATTTTTTGAAAACGCTGAAATAGTAGTACGCCGTCGAATTCTTCGAGAAGAGGAGCAACGACTGGCTGAATGCCTGAGGAAGAGGAAGGAGAACAGATATCAAATTTAAAGACAACTTAGAACTTGGAAATGAAAGAGAAACAATGCATGTCTTGTTAGATGCCCTAAATTATATCTTATCATCTAGGGAACTTTGCACCATACTTTTACTGTGATACATTTACTGGTCTCTCAAAAACCGACGGGGGTTGGTAAGTATTACAGTAATTACACTTTGACTGCCTGACACTCCTAATGACAGCAAACGGTATAATTTTATTGCAAATAGAATATCGTTTATTGGCAGCTATTGACATTTCTTTGCATATCAGTAAGGCCATAAATGCTGCAGTTCTGATATGCAGAGAGTTACATCCCAGTTTGAAGTGCTAAGATGAGAAGAAGCATTAATGTTTTAAGTGATCCAAGGACAATGTCAAGATCTGTTCTTATTATTTTATAAGAAGAAGAGGATGAAAAATCGTTTCATTGATACCGGCAGAACAGAATCATGGCAGAATGGCAGGGACACTACAATTAGTGATGATATAATAATTCAGAAAGCCAGCTGCTATCTGATTACAGACATTATTTTTATTACAACAGCAACCACTACTCCTATTATTATTGTCTGAATCATCTTTATTATATTGGAATGAACTATATGAAATGGAGTGTGCACTGTAATGCAACTGCGCTTATAAAACTGATCAAATCAAAATTAGGCTGCACTGCGTTTTGGTGTAACTGTTGCTACGCCAACAGATGCCTAGCAGGCGACCCTTCTCACATATTATGTGTCAAACTTATTGATTTAACTTTTTTGTTGCGGTGTCCAGTCGACTTTGAAATGACAGCAGGCCTGTGTGGTGTTTAGTTTTTTTGTTAGACGATGCTCGAATCTCCAATAAATAACGTTTAAAACTTAAAGCTAACATGAGATTATAGAGGGAAAAGCAATTTTAAAAACTGGGATGTGTCAGCCTTGACTGCAGCAGCCTGTCCTGCGACAGTCTCAAAAAAAAAAAAAAAAAACTAGCTTCGCGGATTTACGCCGCCATTCATTTTTTTTGGCTCCACCGGCTTGCCGTCGAGCGCCGAGTCTCCGCCCTCTTGGATAAAACGCGGCTGCGCACACACTCGCGCTCTTCTCCGACGTCCGACCGTCCGCCTGCCGACTGCCACCCCAACGGAGCCCCACTATCAAGTAATGGCACTACATTTTTTTTTGCTTTATTATCGACACGAACCGACTTATTACATCAGAGTCGGACTTTCTCGCTGACGTCGGTATAGATACTTCCGTCGCCTTTCATCTGGTAGTCGAGATTTTTTTTTCTTTCTTTCTTTCTTCCTGTCAACGTGGAGCCGCCGCGGGCAAAGTTGATCTACATCGCTTCCAGCCCGTTTCTTCATGACCGAGCCGGCCGGTTCGGTTCCGGGTCCCGGGAACCGGTGACGCGCCGCCGGCTTCCTCCACACGAGGACAAAGGGGCCATGTGGCGGCGAGGAGGCCGCGGGGCCTGCGCGGCTCCCGGCGACCACCGAGGCGGCGTCGCTGCCCGCGCTCCACGTCGCCAAGGACGAGCCGCGTCGACGCCGCCGAGCCGCGCCTGGTTTTCTGACTTTGGCGGCGGCTGCTGCTGGTGGCGGCCGCCGGTCCGTGCCCGTAAGCGGCCGCCGGTCCGGACCGTCAATTAGCCACGATGCTAATGTAGCTCGAGTTGACTGAGTAACCACAGCCAACATTCATAATGATGAAAAAAACACATTAAGATACTGACTGCAGTCTAGCATTTAAGTTGTGGGTTAGCTAGTTGTGGTGCATGCTGGGAATGATCGGAAACGCGTGTTTGTACTGTTTGTCCTAACGTAGGTTCAGTGTTCTCTTTTCCGGCTCCAGCCGCATTCATATCCGCACTCCCATATTTTAGACGCTCACCGGCTCCTGTTGGCGGTTTCATTTCCCCCCCACGAGTTCTGCGTTTTTTTTGGGTTTATTTCAGGCTCGATATGCTTATTTTTATATGCAGGGATTCATGTGAGTCTGTGATTATGTAACGGAGCTCCTCCCATTGACTTGCATGACTTGTAACAGTCGGACCCAGCCCGAGCACCGGCGCTGGCTCCGCTGGCTCCTCACCAGGTCCATGGTCTCCTCACATGCATGTTTGTCCAGATCAGTCAGCATCTCCACCTCAGTTTGTGGGGAGCGGAGCTATCATCAGAAGCATTGCTGCATATCTGGACTTTTTAAATGCATTAATTGATTGTAGCTCACGGGTGCCGCCAGCTAACGAGTAGCTTCGTCAGAAGGGACCAGATGGGTAGTAAGAAGTGCAAAGATCAGCCGGTTTCATTGGAGGTGAACCGGCTCTCCCTCCCAGTGTGCCACAGCAAACGGTGTGAGGTTAAGGGTGTTTGCTCTGGGAGGGGGCGGGGCTAGCGGGGCGGCTCAGCGCCGAGCGGCGAGGTGATCGCTGTCAGATGTCACCCGGGCCGCGGCGGCGCTTCACCTCTGTGCGATGGGGTCGGGGCCGTCGGCACCCGGCCCCGCCAGCCACTGTGCCGGATGCAGCCGGGAGGCGTGAGTGACCGTCAGGGGCCGGCCGCTCCCGTCGGATCTTCCCACCGGGGTTCATTTATTGATCTTTTTATTTTTAATTTGTTTCAGAATCATGACCGAGCTGAAGGAGCGCACTTTCATCGCCATCAAGCCCGACGGCGTGCAGAGGGGCATCATCGGTGAGATCATCAAGCGGTTCGAGGCGAAGGGCTTCAAGCTGGTCGGCATGAAAATGCTCCACGTAAGTCGGCGGTTTAACCGTTACATGTCGGCTCATATTTGCCTGATAGGTCAGTGGTGTGTGTGTTTTTGCACTCGTGGTCTGCAGCCGGTAGCGCCCCGGTTAAGACGGGCAGTGAGCTGATTAGCCAGCTCGTCTATTCCTGACCGCAGCTTTAGCCCGGGGAGGAGGCTGATCTGCTGCCCTGATCTGTGACGGTGGGCTGCAGCTTCGTTTTATAAATCTGCATTATGTAAGAATTCCATCGTTCCATCATTCATCACTTGTACCTGGATGCCAAGGGAAATACTTTTTTTTTTTTTTTTTTTTTTGGTAAGGTAGAGCAAGGTGAAGATTAGCAGTAACCTTAATTGCTCGCGTAAATCTTGGCACCAGTTTGTGGTGCAAGAATAAATGGAATTAAAACGGGTGGTGAATCATCTGAGGGGTGTCTTTTTTTTTTTTTTTTCTTATTTGAACGCAGTAAACGGAATGTCAGCCTGTTCTTAAAGGGACGCCGAGGGCCTCGCCGACCGGGCCGGCGGGTGAGGTAATTGGTGTTGACGCCCGATCGGGTGCGGCCTCCCTCCCGGGATCGGCGCTTTTTCAGTTCTTGCGTTGACACGCGTCTCGGCTTTGCAGCGGGGTCGTGCGACGCCCGCGTGGCGTGAGGCCGTCGCCGTGCGTTCCAAGGTTAAAGGAGCTTGTTCAGGAGGCGGCCGCAGCTCCTCGTTAACCTTCACGCACACACGGAGCCGACGTCGGTTTGTTAATCAGGCTCAGCAGCATCGCCAGTCTGAGGCTGGTTTGTATTAATTTCGGCGGTGTGTTTTCATGACTAAGGCGGCGGCGCACTGCCTCGGTTATTGGAATAGTTTTGGGTGATTTGTGTTTCGTGCCGTCAGCAGCGTTGAGGAATAATTCTCAGGAAGACGTGAGCTTTCTTTAATGAGGCGGCGCCGAAGGGACTGGACTCATTTCAACAATTCACTCTACAGATTCCTTTTTGGTCCATAGAACGGTCGAAAAGTCACACTCACTAATGGGGTTTTGTGCAAAAACTGGCGCAGAACTAAAATTCACTTTACGCATAAATGGTGACGCGACGGCGAAGCTTTGCCGGCTGCTCTCATGTTCCCGGTTTCCCCGCCCGCAGGCCTCTGAGGACCTCCTGCAGCAGCACTACGTGGACCTGAAGGACCGGCCTTTCTTCCCCACCCTCATCAACTACATGAGCTCCGGCCCCGTGGTCGCCATGGTGTGGGAGGGCAAGGGTGTCGTGAAGACCGGCCGAGTGATGCTGGGCGAGACCAACCCCGCCGACTCCAAGCCGGGAACCATCAGAGGAGACTTCTGCATCGACGTCAGCAAGTGAGTGCTCCCCAGCAGACGCAGCCGAGGTCTCACCCCCCCGTCCCCCCAGCCCCCCGGCCCGAGTGCTGTCGGCTGATCGCTGTCTCTCTTCCTCCCCGTCGCAGGAACATCATCCACGGCAGCGACTCGGTGGAAAGTGCCAACAAGGAGATCTCCCTGTGGTTCAAGCAAGACGAGCTGGCCAGCTACACCAGCTGCGCGTTCAGCTGGCTCTACTGAGCTCCGTTCCCGCACGCTGGTTCCCCCCATCCCACCAGACCAGCCCAAACTTTGGCCTCAGATTTCCTCATTTCACCCGCCACCTAGAGGGGGAGGAGCCCCCCCGCCGGCATGGAGGAGCTCCCGTCCCGCAGAACCGTCACCATACTGTACCTCTGCTCTGCGTAGGCGTCCAGAGTCATTCCTCAGATCTTCAGATCAATTTTTTTTTTTTTTATAGAAGCATTCCACTCATTCCTTAAACACGCAGTTTAGCGACTCGTCTTGACTGTTGTTCCGTTTTGTTAAAGGTTGATCTGCTTTCCAATAAAATGCACTCGGTACACACAGCTGTCGTTCTTTGCTCGGATTGCGCGACACTCACGCACACGCGAGCTTCCACCGGCCCGCTGCGCTCCAGGAGATGAGTGGAGGTCAATGACATGTGATGCTCATATCAGCACTTTAGGGGGGCTGCGGGGGGGGATTTAGAGGGACGGCTTAATCTGGTACGCGTTTTGCTTTCAGATTAGCCGGCACTCAGATGAGGGAAGGAACGCGGTCATGATGAAAATCCCTCATTACACAGAAGTAACCAGTGGTTGTATGTTCCTGTTGTTTACTCCAGGTAAACATCAATTCACAATCTGATGTTTATATAAATGGACATAAAGCATCTTTGCTGAGCAGTCGCAGACCGTTTCAGCGATTTTAAAGAAGTGCCAAAACTAACAAAAAAAAGGGGGTTGGGTCCAGTGTTTTGGAAGTCATAAGCCGTTTTTATTCAGTGTAAAAGTCAAATCTTACAAAAAAAAATCACCAGATAAACTTTCACAGCCATGCGAAAAAACAGTTTGCATACGCCTGTAAACAAAGAAGCCATCCATTAAAACAATATAATGATCCAAACATTGGCTTTATTTACAAAGTCTATCAAAGCTTGATCACAGCACAAATTTACCATATGAAAGAAAATCGGTATACACTATCAAAAAGATGTACAAACTTTTAAACTGCAATCTAATAATGTACCTCAAGGGGTCAGTGTTAATATCAATAGATTTATAACTATTAACATAAATTTTTTTTTGTGTGTATTTGTATCCAAAATAAATTTTGCACCATAACCCTCTCGACAATTATTTTCAGACAATAGTAATCCCAATACATTAAGTCGTTTTTATCAAATATATATATATATATAGCACCACAATATAATGGTATAATATAACTTGGGAGTAGAGGTGGGAGGGGGCTATCACATACAAAAGACCCGTGTTAGTATCCAAGGAAAAAAACAATTAAAAGAACGCAACTCCAGCTCCTCCTCCTCACTACCCATATGTGACAGACGGCGTCCGTCTATGGAAGCACATTAGCACCAAGAACAGAAAAAAAGACAAATTTGTATTACATTCTTTTCTTTGCGGAAATGGGCTTCCATACCTTCCTGATCACAGTGGAAGAGGAAAGAGAGAGAGAAAAAAACAACAAATACACGCAGACGCGAAGAACTAATGAGTTATAACAGGGCAAAAAAAAAAATTAAAAATACAAGCTCAGCACACAAGACACCAGCAAACGTTTCCGCCCCGCATGCACTCGAGTCTGAGCAGAGCGCCCCCCCCCCCGGTGTCACACCCACCCGCTGATGGCATGTCTGCTACCCGTAGATGGATGTCAAACCTGTTCCATTATTTATTTTTAATCCATCCATTTTTTTTAATTTTTTTTTTTTTTTAAGTGATGGTGAAACGAGAAGCTTCTATACAAGGGAAGAGTGAGAAACAAAATTCCAAATAAAACAAAAACAGTGTTGATTGTGCATTTGATTATTCAGGGTTAATCTGGAGGAGGGTAGCAGCAGTTAGTCCACAGAACAGTCTAGTTTATTTATTTATTTATTTTTTTGTTTTTTTTTGTACTAAGATATTAATGCAAGTTTGGTCGTGAAGTGCGGCAACGCTTCATCCAGAGGAAAGGAACTGTGGCAGCATCCTGCTTGAAATGATTGTGAGACACCGTTATTGCTCATTTTGGTCTTGAGGAGGCTCAGTGAGGCGGCTTAAGCGTCGTATCCAGTCTGATCAGTAGACACAATTCATAACGTAGCAGGTAGAAAGCAAATCTCACATCCTGGTTAAAAAAAAAAAAACTTACAAAAAGCAGATCAAAATAAGCTACAAACATCCAAGTGTTTTTTTTTTTTTTTTTTTTTTAGTGCGTCGTCGCACAAATGCAGAATTTGACGTGGAGACAGATTAACTGTTTTGTTGTACTTGAGATACCGTAAGACCTGGGAAAAGCCCGGAAGCAAAGACGGGCTCTTTATTAAAAAAAAATCCCACAAACATCCGCATACACTTGTGAAATGAAAGCTTTGACAATGTTGAAATTTTAAGACCACGCGATATACGGCAGTGAACGATTTTTACCGCCTCAATTGTCCTTTAAGTCCTAGAATTTGAGATTGTATCAAGCGGTTTCGCACGGGTCCACAAATTTGTCTTTGCTGAGGCGCCATCAAAGTGTTGAATTACTGAAAAACGATATTTCAAGATGTTTGAAAACAATCTGTATGCTGGTCTTTTTAAAAAAAAAAATTTTTTTGACATCTTGGGGTCTAATACGTCTTTTAAATCCTCGTAGCCAGATGAGTTTGAATTATTCAACGAGAACTCGTGTCATTACATTTACGGACGCCTGGCAACGCCCTGGTGTTGTTTTCTTAAAACGTTACCGAGGAAACGCATGAGCTTCTGTGCATGAATGAATTACACTGTTTACAATAACCGGTAGAACCGTTAAAAAAACAAAAAACAACATAAAATGATCCAATCAAATGTACTACAAATTGTAATTTGCTCCACTTCAAAATACCCAATTTAATCAAACCAAAACAACCTTTTTTTTGTCGTAGAAATTTTTACAATACTGCAAATTCAGTGGTATTAAAATTCCAACATCAAGTGTCCGGTAATTGTTTTAACTTCAGTACTTTTTCCATCATGGTTATTACAGCACTTATTTGCCTCCGTAGATTTGATGCCCGTGTTGAGGACATCGTTGAGATTTTAAAAAAAACAAAACAAAAAAAACAAAAAAAAAAACAACTTCCTGAGAATTGAAACATGAACCTTACTGGTCTTGGGAGAAATTATGGAGTTAAAAAACTGCTCTGCATTTCATTCCAGCCTCCTGACCGCACGATGAGTCTGAACCCGTGGTCACAAAGATCACATTTACACGATACCGTTGTTAAATCATCTCATATGTTAGTTACATTAACTGTCGTGACCATGACATTTGTGGGTGCTATAAGTCCTTTTTTTTTTTTTTTAATGTAGCAAAATAACGTGGGATCTCTTATTGCATATCATTCAAATTAGAAGACTACCTCTTGTGCTGTCATAAAAATTCTTCGATGTTTGGTGTCTAGTCTACAAATGGTTCGTCATCTTTTTTTTTTCCATTTAATTGCATATGCTAACACACTGCCAGTCCATTTCGCACACTTGTTTTAGCTAAAAGTGGCTAGCATCAGGAGGTAGTAGATAAAACAGCTGCAGAACGTCTAAGCTCTAAGAAGATTGAGGGAGAGGAGTCATCTTGTCAGTCCCGCGGATCTCCGATCAGGATTTGTTTCTCCATACCATCATAGTCACTAGGAATATATTTATATCTATATATATTTATACAGAATATATGCTTTCTTTGATGCCACTTTCAAATCCTGTCCTCTTATGCGAATGCTGAATTCAGGCTACAGAAAAAAAAAAAGAAAAAGAAAAAAAAAAGCAGTGCATTGTTCATGTTTCATTAACAACATAACTGTTATTCTGTGGCTCAGGTGAATCATTAACTAGCTTGCATACATATGGCTCTGACATGAGAACAACCTAAGCAATCAAAACAAAGAAATAAAAATGCTTTGCATATTCAACACACTGTCATATTTGGACATCGAAACCGCTCGATTACACCGCTTGAACCAAAGCCGCTGGCGGGCTTCTCACGCTAAAACATGACAGGATTCCAACCTCTTATTGTTTATGACAGAAACCAAACTTTGATGCTACAAATGATGCTGGATGTATGGAGTCTTGAGTGTGCCACAAGTTCAGTGTTTCATTATATTTATATTTCGAGACATTACGAGTTAACAAATTTAAGGATTCTCTCTCTCTCTCTCTCTATCTCTCTCTATATATTTTTTTTTTAAATGTATGGTTGTTTTACATTTTAGAATTATTTTAAATAAGTCTGAGCAATATCATCTCAAAATTCAGGTCCAACCCAGAGGAGGACTCTCTGTAGGTTGTCTGCATTGAAATAAAATATATACTTCTGCCACTCATATAATAAGACACCATTCAACTATAAATCTGTAATTGGAGACAGAAAAAGGACATCATTCCGGCTGATTTCTCTACTTAAGGTATCGTAAATTTGATTCATCAACTGTAATGTCAAACTGGAAAAGTTGACCGGTGGCAAACTCCAGAATCTACACAAATGACGAGCGGTTCCACGACGGAAACCGACCGAAGCCTTCATTTCCTTCTCTGGACGTGGAACCAGCAGACGGGATCCGGGACGCGCGGATGTGTGACATGAACGGCGGCGGTGATGCGACCTTTGACGGGGGCGCGGGTGATGCAGCTGCTGCATCCACCGCATCTGAATGTGCTGCAGGCTGAAAAAAAAAAACTGGGCCACCATTGGTGAGTTATGTCGTCTGCCTCTGATGGGCCATCCAAACTGGGGAGAGGTCAGAGAGTGTGTGTGTATAGTAGGGTTGAACAAAAGGGGGAAACATGGCGGAGTGTACCCTAGTATACCAGTAAGGTTTTATACAACATACCCTGCTGCTCACTTATAGTCACGCTATGCATTTTTTTTTCTTATAGTATTTGAATTTTTTTTTTCTTAAATGGGAAGCGTTTCATCTCAACAGCTTCATCATCTCGTTTTAAGAATGCAGCACAAAGACTGAAATATTCACAATCATTAAATATAAAGAACTTTTTTTTATACTTATATATATATATATATATAAACAAAAGGAGGAGAAAACTGGTTACTAATCCAGTTTGTGGTGTTGAGGAATTGCTGGTAACGGTGATAAGATCCTTATAGCTACACGTAAAGCTAACAAAGTCACCCGCTAACATTAGCTTGTTAGATATGTGCTCTCTTGATTAAGCTTCTACAGCAACCTTAAGGCAGGTTTACAAACTGGACCTTTGTGAGGGAAAATCTAAGTCAAAGCGTGGACCAAAAAAAAAAACAAAAAAAAGGAAACAAACAGCAAAAAAAAGCATTTCCAACAATGGTGGATTATGGATCAGAGGGAGTCGTCGATCGTAATGTTAGTTGAGTGGGGTGTGTTTAGCTGCAACATGTCAAATCAATTTACCAAATAAAAAACACCTAAAAATACAAAATGGTGCCAAAAGGGAGGACAAACAGATTTTGTTAATTACCACCAACCTGATGACTCACAACTAAAAACCACCACAGCTCTGGTGTGAGTAACTTGTTTTTTTTTTGTTTTTTTTTTAAAAGGTGGCACAATTAGGTGATTATGAGGTTATTAGAAAATTATTCTTTTTTTTTTCTTCTTATTTTAGAAACCACTGAGTTTGAAAAATGTTAAAAAGCATGTTGCCGTTTCCAAATTGTTCCAATGGAATGGCGAGACTGAGCTTCTCTACTGATGGGACATAATAAAAATGAAGCCGTCACTTTGGATTTCTGGCAAATTGTTAAAAAAAACCCCAAAACAAACAACCACCTTGACCCCATAAAAAAATCTTCAAAGGGATGAACAGACAACAACAAACAAAAGATAATAGAAATAAGTTCATTTGCAGCCCCGATCATCTTTATCATTTTTGATGACTGACGAAAACACGAAAACTGGGGTGCAACCAAATAACCGGGGGACGAACGATGCCGCTGATGGGTGAATGAGAACCGGTTCGGTCATGTTCTGAATCAGAAATGAACGCAGCTGTGGAAATCTCCTGGCCGTGACTGGAAGGAAAAAGAAGGGGGGAAAAAAACACACAAAAAAACAAACAAACAAAAAAAATAAAACCATGACCAATATCAGTAATGCTGAGCAGCAGTTGTAGTAGGGTCGCTGTCTTCCCATTACCATCCTTAATATCTAAACTCTGTTTTAATAAGTCTCCACATACTATATGAATATAATTATTTTCATTAGCATTTAAGTTTCCCACACAGCCACCAAAAAAATGCAAAAATAAGTACATTAAGACAAAAAACAAAAAACAAAACCCTCCTAAATCAATACAAAAAAAAGAAGAATTCAAGTACTATTAACAAAGTAAAAGTCCACCTGGCATTATTGTTCAGAAGAAAATAATCAAAATATACATAACTCTGTTCTTCTTTCTGCCAGCGCCTTGTCTCTACTCAGGCTAATGGAAATCCTGCGTTCAGTGGCTGACTGACCTGAAAAAAAACCCAACAAAACAGGAGAAAGAAAAAAAAAAAAAAGGAAAAAGACCTGGCTCAATAAAGGGTTCTCACAGTTTCTACAGGTCTCTGTGCGCAGCCCAGATTGTGGCGGAGGCAGGGTGGGCTGATATTGACTTGCAGGACCCCCTTTTCTGTGGAAAAAAAAAAAAAAGTCGTCTTTTTCTAATCCATCAAAAACGCCTCGTCCGGTCGGACTTTTCAGACAGGAGAGAAAGCTGGTGCATCACATCAGGGGTGGGAGGAAAGTGAATGCCCAAACATCCATGACCCAGGCCTGGTTCCTGGGTGCTGTCCAGCTTCGGTCACCCGGGTTTCGTGAGCGACGATGCGCTTTTCAGAAAGATGCACCCATCCGGATTTCTTAGAAGCTGAAAACGGATCCTCTTCTCTTCTTCACTGCTGTTGCTTTGTACTACTTCTCCATAGGAGGCATGTGCCATTGGTGTCCCGAGTGAAATTTGAGGCTGGATTGATTCTTCGTACTCCTGGTCCTCGCTGGGCTTTCCGAGATGGGCCCTGACCCGACTTGTCCTGCTCTGACCTCGTGCCCTCAGGGTTCCTGTTTGATGTAGTAGCTGCCCGAGCCGTTGCTCTCCTGATCAGAGGTGCCCTGTGAGAAGGTGAACTCGTCCACCTCCGCCGTCTCCTCCTTCATTCGTATCAGAGAGTCTAAAGTCGGGGGACACAGACAGATAAGAGAGAGAACAGCGGGACAGATGAGCCGGTTGTGTTCAAATACAAGAGGAGCCTTTGTCCCGGTTCCATGTGTTAACGGATACTCTTCATGCATGGCGAGCATCAAGATGGCTAATAAAAGTATCACAGGAAACATGCCTCATGACTGCTTCAAAGATATAAAAAAAAGAAAAGAAGAAGAGTAACACTTGCAAAAGCCAATGACCAGTGCGGTATCTTTGTAGACCCTCACTGATACGGAAGTTTCCATGTGAGAACACTGACAATGAACACGTTCAAACGATTTAACGGTCGGCCATGCAGCATCAGCAGCATCCAGCTCCACAGCGGCGCCCTGTGACCAGGACATGGAGGACTGTCTCCTGTCAAAAACGCAGGCGGGCCTCAGAAGGCCCGGTGCCGTGCTGGTTTTTATCATTAGTGTAACGTTACCTGATTTGTGGGTTTGGTGGAGGTGGGTTCGGGGCCGGGGCAGAGCGGGCCCCTGGGCAGGGTAAGGGGGCGGACTCTGCTCTTCATCCCCTGAGAAGCTCCTCCTCCTGCCTGCCTGACTGAAGGGCCGTCGACCAACCGGAATCTTCCTCTCTAAACACCAAGCCAGACTCGGGTCAGCTACCAGGGGCTTCTTACAAACAGTGGTTCAAATCAACTGTGTCCTCAGGGTTTAGATCAGATTATCTATATATATATATATATACTGGATATATATTAGGAAAGAATGTTAAAAAGGTTAGCGTTTAGGACGAAACTTTAAAATTTAACCTCACACTGTTGATATGCCCGTCTGAATAAGCCCCTGGTAAGCTGTACCCAGGCCGCCAGACCCAAGTAAGCAGATGCACTGTTGTTAACTGCCAAAAGCCAAGCTACAGCAACTATATCAAATTTATAGAAGTCTGTCGCTGCCAGTATTCAAATGAAATCACTTGGAAGGAAAAAAATGACGCATTTGTGCCCATGTGTGGCAAAATGATCAATAAATTGCACCAAAACTCAGCCATTTTGACAGTAAACGGTGGTGAAACAAGTGTTTATAGGACGGAACACCCATTCCCCAACTATATCATGCCAAAATGTCTGCTATTAAAAAGGTCCATCTTTATTTTGCTTGAAAGTAATACTTTACTATATACACCAATCAAGCATAAGATAATGACCACTGGCTGTTTACCGCAGAATATAAATGCAACAGCCCTGCTTTACATTTATGATGAATTTTTATTGAATCTGAGCGATTGTTAATGTATTTGAATGATTGCTAGCTGGACTGTAATTTGTAATGCTGTTGAAGTGTACTGGGTTACACTGAGAGGTCTCACTAATATTTGTGTTTATCGTTTGCATTGGGGGCGCCTCTCAATATAACCCAGTAAACCATAAGCCAGTCTGGTGTTGTGAAACCTGTCAAAATCAAGTGATAAAGAGATCTACCTTGAATGATGATGAAAAAGCTTGTTTTTCATTTCATTCAAAATTAGTTGAACTCATCAATTAATTAAATTTCAGGAGTCAGATTTCACTTACAGTATCTTCAAGTTTAGTGCCATTACCAATGTAAAAAAAATCTTAAGTTCACTAGCATTTTATTCTAGTTTATTTTCAATTTGAACTATGGAAACACGAAAATGACTACTATTGTTATCTCCATACAATGTTTGCACGCAAAATTCAAAATAAAACTTCAATTGGATTACTCCTTTGGTTACATTTCCATACTGGCAGCCATGGACTCCAAGTGTTCAGCAAAAAGTGCAGTAATTTTGCAGTAGCATCTGCTTTTGTGCTGGGAAACTTTGCATCTTTGTGGAGGCGCAGCACCAGGCCTTCTGCCCTTAAAACACCTCTAAAACAGTGATGCTTGAAAGTTTGGGAATCCTTTACATTCCTGCATAAATGTCTATGATTGCCTTTGGTCTCTTAAGAGCTGTAACACACTGTAAATTTCTCCCCTACCAGTCAGAATCACTGCGAGTGCTACTCGCATTCAATTTGAGCTTTAAAGTGTCATGAATTGTAAAAAAGAATAAATTGTGATTTCACAAGTCTTTCTGAAATCTCCACATATTTCCTTCATCTCATGAAATTCCCCACTGAAGTCAATAAAAAGTGGTTAGGAAAGACCTGATTTAATTTTCGTTTTGGCTACTCAACCATAGCCTGGGTCTTCACCATCAGAATCCGATCTTGACATCACAGGATGGTTCACGGTGTGTTATAGTAAACATAGGAGATTTCTGAAGACCTTCGAAGAACTGTTGATGCTCACTAAGGTGGAGAGTTTGGAACCTACCAGTCTACAGTCAGGCACATTGTGTACAAATGAAAAACATTTAACACCATCAACCAACACAGACCAGACCCAAAGTAAAGAATGCAATATTCCGGAGTTCAAAAGATGCCCAACGCTATCAGCAGGAACCCAAAGGCGTCTTGTGCACTGGCCAGTGGCAATGTTCATCACTATATTATCAGAAGAACATGAAAAGCAATGGTGTGCGTTGAAGAGTTACAAGGGGAGCACCACTACTCTCCAAAAATAATTTTGTTGCCACATTCCATTTGCTCAATGTGGATAAGCACCAGATGGCAAATACATAAATGTTCTGTGGAAGGGTTTGACTCGAATATGAAGTGTCATTTTTGCAACGAGAAAATATTGCATTCCAGCACAGGAACCTTCACCACACATGGGGAACGTGGTGGTGGTGGTGGTATCATGAACTGAACCTGATTTGGTGTCACTGGACCAGGATGGCTCAGAATGGTTGATGGGACCTTGAATTCTGGATTGTACAATCAATCAGGAAACTTGACGGTATCCATCAATGATCTCTAGCTGATCAGAAAGTGGCTCCTGCATCAAGACAAAGACTCCAAACACATTGTTCGACTACAGAATGGCTAAAGTGGAAAAAATTTAAATAGCCAAGACCATGTCTGGACCTCAGTCCTACAGCAGGACTGTGAAAGGCCCTGAATCAGCCCGTTCATGCAGGGAAACCAACCAAACCTGAGTTGAAGCTGCTCTGTAAGGAGGAATGGGCCAAACCCCTCCCAACTGGTGTGCAGTGCTGATAAAACAGCTACGGAAGAATGAAGCTGAACTTTTTGTTGCAAAAGCAGGCTAATGAGGAACGGCTTCACACACCTCTGTCACAAACGGACATTTAAGACGTCATTTTCCTAAATAAATTAACCAGTTAAATGTCTTGTTTGTTTGATGGGGTGGCCTTTTTATTGATGAGAGAAAATTCTGAGTGGATCACAAACTTTCAAGCGTCACTGTATCGCCAACGATATAAGGAAATCTCAAAATCCACTTTATTCATAGTGTGCAGGTTATTGTGTTAAAAGACAGGTTCACTTTTTTTTTCCCACAACACAGGTACCCATGGGAACTTTGAAGCAGGTTTTGCTTGCTTCCCTTAACCAACCAGCTTCCAGTGAAAGAAATGGGAGACAAAATTCATAGTTCTTTCATCTGAACATTCGAATTGTTAGACCAAGTTGGTAAGTAATACTAAAAATAATTTAGCCTCTTTGTCTTATCACATTAGACAAAGAGGGACCTCCATATGAAAATACCATCTTGTTTTTTCTACCTGAATTTTTGCGCCTATTTATGCTGGATTTGATCTCCCATCACTTTCATTACAGAACACCTGTTTCATAGTTGATATCCCCTCAAAACTGAAATGGGAATATACACCCTTCAAAAAGCTTCTCTGCTAAAAAAAAAAAGGTGAAAACAGTGATGTCTTCTTTCATTCCCCAACCTCCTGCAATGTGACACAAAAGTGTGATGGAAATACTCTGGACACACCCCAACAGGTGAGCAAAGAGCGGCACACCACCACACCACGAATGTAGCCGGGAGCAGAAAGAGGAACAGGAAAAGGAGTGTGCAAAGAAAGGAGAGGAAAGAAACAAGTGGAGAATGTAGGAAGGATTACTCACTTTTCTTTTGACCTTTATACTGCTGAGCCTTCTTCTTTTGCTTGGGTACCGACTGAGGCATTTCTCTGTTACCTGAAAGGAGACCATGAGTCAAGAAACTTAAAAGGGTCAAGTACAGCTTTACGGGTGGAATCCTATCAAAGTGTCCTCATCAAGGTAATTATGTCAAGACAGTGACAAGCGCAGAGAATCATGGAAGGTTAAGTATGACATGGGGGCTGTATGAGATCTCGCGCTACGTTCAATCAGGCACACGCCGGTCTGTATCAGCAATATAATAAAAGCGGATCAGATGTTTAGAGTAATTTTACCAATCTAATGTTTCTTTTTCAATGCCATGATAAAATTGTATTCAACCAGTCAAGACAGCCCAACCACTATTTTTTTGTGTCAAAGCAATCATTGGCTTCTTCTTGAATGACATATAAAGCAGCTGTGGCCTGAGGGTCAGACAGGCATGCACAGGAGTTTACATAATGTGTGTGTGGTGTCGGATATTAAATGTCCACTCAGGGATTAATAAGGTATATTTATATTTCAAAAAAAAAATGGGTGGAGGGGAGAATGGGTGGCAGCAGCCTATCTTGGATGCACCCTGAGCAAGTCGCCAGTTCAACCTCTCACACTTACATTTCACATTCTTAGTCACCATTTAACGTAATTAACCTGCATGTCTGCGGGAGGAAGCCTGTGTGGTGAGCAAGAGCCCTCGCGGACACGAGCAGAACATGCACAGAAAAGCCCCGCCCAGCTGCTCACTCACCAGTAGGCGGGGGGGTTAAACTCGTGGCCTTCTTGCTGTGAGGCGACAGTGCTAACCACCGCCACCATGGTAATTAGCTGCCAATATTAATGTCACCGATCCATCAGTATCCAGACATAATGATAAGATGGAAGGTTGGAACCAATTTTTTTTCTTCCAGGACACAATAATTGTTATCTCAAATGTACTTCTGATATTGAGAACTTTGTTGTTCTGCCTCATGTCAGTGGCAATTAATCATTTTACACCAAAACTTGCACATATACACGGGTATCTGTTAAAAATAAGATGGTTTGTGGCTCCTTTCCTACGACCAGTAGGAAAACCAGATGAGTTTTTCCATATTTTTTTTTTTTTTAGGAGTGTCATGTTCAATGTCAGAAATGCTACAGTAGCCAACGTTTGTTCACGTTGTTTAACTGTTGTCAAGCAAAAATTTAAATACGCACCATGAAGACGAGTGACAGTGTTACAGAGGTGATAATGTTTATTTTACCTCAGACCCTCTTCCAGCCTCAGTCCCTTACTATTTCTTAGTTCTTAGATATGTTCTCTCACTGCGCCGTCTTGACAGTGTGCAACAACTAAGAGCAAAATTGCTGTTGAATGTCATTAAAAAAAAAAAAGTGCCTTCCAGGATATGTATGCTCTAACTTCCACAATTTCATGTATAACAGTATTTTTCTGGAAAAGGGATGGAAATTTGACTGTTCAATCAGTTTCATGTTTCAATAAATGCTCGTCAGTGGAGCCACGTGGGGGTCGAGGGAAAGATCAAACGATCACCCAACGCATTCATCAAAACACACACAACCTCAGTCGTTGAGTGGAATGGAGTTGAAATACATCAGGCTCTTACTCTGAGAGGCGGGGGGCTGCAGCTGGTAGCCCGTCAACTGACACCAGCCCACAGGGTAAAGGTCAGGTGACTCGCAGTCCACCCACTGGTCATACTCGTCCTCCCAGCCGTCAAAGTGGATCCTCAGTAACCGGTGCACGATCCTCGTCACCGTAGCAACGCACACCAACCGTGGCTCCATCAGATCAACGGCCTCCAGCTTCATGCCTTGCCGGAAACCATGATTAGGAACCTCCTGGGGCGGCAGCGAGGAAAGTGAAAAAAAGATAATAAGATTGTGGTAGGTTTATTTTGCAGCTAACAGTTAAGGGGCACTAATAAACTGAGCACGTAAGGAGCCGAGACAAGGAGGAGGCGAACAAGAGAAATTCCCTGACTCTTCGTAATCAAACCAAATCAGTTTCACAAAAAAAAATCCTAACGAAAGGTCACCTAAGGTGATGACAATCAAGCGACAAAAGGTCAAGGACCTCAAACCAGCTGGAAAGTCTTTCTGAATAACTTGTCATTGACACATACTGTATATATACATGACAACATTTGCACTTGGGCTACAACTAATGTTTTTTTAATCTGCCATTCACTTAATTCTCTGTTAGTCCCTGTATATAAGAATGCTTGTTATGATTTCTGTTTTGTAATTGCAGATAACGTTCAAACAGCAGTTCAGAACAGAGATATTTGGCTTATTTCATATATGACAAAGAGGAGCATCCAGCTCTCTCATTCTCGAATAACAAGGTAAAAAGGTCAGCTCTGTAGTCTCTAGGGGGCTTTTTTAGGTATAAATGGTATTCAAAAGTTTTCGTTAAATCACCCCAAACTAATTTTTTTTCCCATGAGCCTAGAGTAAACACTTGATATCCACATTGGAAGTGGATCTATCTCCGCAGAAGCTGCCATAAATGCATCTATAGTAATCCAGAAGAGACAAACACCTTCACGAGTTTGGTTCGATAGCTTGCTTCTGCTCGTTTTCACTCTTGTCTGTGGGTTTGCGAAAAAAAGGAGGACTGAGGCACAGGCCAAGAAAGAATCCACTACGTTTTGGGGAAGAGCGCAAGATGGATTTTATTTTTTGGCAGGTCTGCACTCTACATAAAGTACTTCTTTCTACTTTTGCCACACTATGACATTTTTTTTTGCCAGTCGTGACCTATTTTTGGTTGTGCCCTCTCGAACCTAACTAGTGTAGTGTTGTATTACTTTTTACATTCAGCTGTGTTTGTTTCTAAATGCCTTCATGTAGTTAAGGCTACACATGCACTGTTTAAGCCAGCTGATCGTACTGAATCTGGTCTGATGGGCGGGCTGGCGGCCATGGCAACGAGGAACGCAGAACTTGTTAAGAGGACACACTGGTTGAACAAAGAGACGAGGGAAGGGAGCTGAGCCCAGAATACAGACTGATGGAGAAGATGAGATTCACGCTGTGTCAGTAATAAGATGGATGAGCTCGTGAGGAGTCGAAACACGGCTACAGGGAGACTCTCTGGATCCCATCACTACCATCAGCCGCCTTAATTGGCAGACACAAATAAATCTGAATGTGCAGAGACCCTGGTCACATTACTCCGAGGTCGTTTCTGTGGCCCTGGCATTGACCTGTTAGCTGTGGGGCTACATCTGTCTACGAAATCAAGGAATCTGGATGAACAGTTCTCTCATATCTCGAGAACTGTTCGTCTGGCTTTACCCAAATTTAGCGAGCGAGTCGAGTGAGCGCAGTGTCGAACTTGTTGCTATTTGGACACGCAATTTGGACACAGTTCGATAGGAATACATTTTTAATAAACTACTCAAGGGGTGCTCTGTAATGGTGAGGGATGTGATTCGTCGACCACTGGCTGCCAGTAGCATAGCGCAGTTGGCGCTCACCTCCCCTTCCAATCCTCTCCTTCTGTAGCTGAGTGTAGTTCTTGTGAGCTGACGGGCAATAGTGACCTCACAGGCTGAATTTTAATCTGAAAGGACTACAGTTCCTCCTTTTTGACATATTTGGATTTGGGACCCTGCGTTTACTTCACTATATAGGTAATCAGTGAGTTGCCTGTGACATGTTCCAGGATGAACATGTTTTGAATTAACTGGTCAACTGCCGGCATTTATTTTTGACAGGTGTCAGTGGTGAGTCAAGTGAGTGCAGTGTCGCATTTGGTGCACTTTGTACACGCGACACGTTTGGTATGAATACATTTGGAACAGTCACTCTGAACCCACACGAAACAGTCTCTTAGAAGACTGAAACTGCACCCAAAAAGGACAATAACTTATAGGACAAGTTTGATATGAATACATTTAGAATTATCTGGTCAAGTGCTGCTCCATGAAAGAAAATGGTGCATCACCACCTCGCCAGTGCCCACCACGATTTAAAAGGAAAAGAGGCTGCAACACCTTGCTCACAATCAACTAAACCGTTTAAGACAGCGGTTTTGTGGCTCTCTGCAAACTCTGCAAATCAGACATGGCTTATTAGGGTAGGAGTTTTCTTGGCTGCCATGTCCCATCAGTTTGGACTCATCCCCTCATCTGCAGCCACAGCTGCGCTGCTGCTGCACCCGCCCTGCACTGCTCCAGCTGATTTCACTGCTGTCAGTATACAACACCTTTTATTTCAAAACAAAATCTCTCTAACAGACACGCGGCGAGCCCTTTTCAGAGTGGCCACGGCATTCGTCCCTAATACAAAACGGGTGTCTCACATCCCCCCATTCAGGTAAACCGCAGTGTGGCCATGTATAACGTCTTTAACCGTTTACTGTGGGGAATGTAACAGAAATTCAAAAAAGCATATTGTAGGTGCTATTGCGTCACCAGCAGCAACAGAGGCAGTAATGCATTATGATTAAAAGTAAAATTATACAGTAAACAACCTCCTATATTAATCTTTTTTGCAATGGCTCTGTTTAGTTGCTTTCTGTTCAAGAGGTAGATTATCAAAACCCGCTTTGTCTTTAAACCTCCCTACTGAGTCATTGTCACAGGAGCATCTAAATCAACCTTTACATCACTGTAATCAACAACTTAATCATTACAAATAAAACCAACAACAACAAAAGTCATAGAATGATATGATCTTAATAAACACAAGCCTACCTTGTTAAAGAGCTTAACAGGGGCAGCTATTGAACCTGTTTCTCTGAGGTAGTCAAACCATTTAAATGGCAGTTTAGTGTACCCTGGGGAACAGAGTCAGTGTTGAGACCAGAATATTAGAACAGAATAAAAGAAACCATAGGCAAAAAAAAACAAAACAATTCCAGTATTAAATAAACATTTACATTTCTGAAGGGCTCAAAGAAATATAGTACCTCTAGGGGGCGTGAGTTCAATGTTGTTGATTTCACAGAAGCCGACAGGGAAGATGGAGGGTGAGGTGCCATGGTAACAGAACCAGTCTGACCCATCCACTGCCTCCGAACCATCGATCCCGATCATGAGGTACCCGTCTGCCAACACCTGATAAGCAAATCATGGTCAGGATTAGTGTGGTGCAGCTGAGAGGGGGGGAAAAAACTGCAAAAAAAGCTTTATTTTACTCCAAAAATGTTTCTATTCTTCCTTCCATATATCTAAATTGAATATTTCCACACACAAAAACCTTACTATCAAATCTTACTATGTTATTATGAATGAAATTGCAAAACCGCTTATTAATTCCTCAGTGACCACAGCAATCAGTGTATGATGTCACTGTTAATTTTACCTGCTGCTCATGCTTGGCTTACATGAGTGATTAGGTTGAATAACAAAACATTTTTCAGGGACTATATTCAAATTTAAGCATATCATTAACGCTGAAAAGCAAAATTAAACTTTCAACACTTTGTAATAAACCCACACATGATTTTCAAGATGAGCCCAGAAATCACGCTTACCTTTCTTACAGTGGCTACACATATAGCTGAGAGGTTGAGGGGGTCAATGGCTTCCAACTTCATGCCATCTTTGAACCAGTCTGCACTCTGGTCCACATCTCTCACCTACAGAGCAAATATCACAGGGAGAAAATATGATTATTATTTTTTTGAAATATGGTTGAATCAGATTTGATAGTTTTTAAACGACTTCATGAGGAACTCCAAATGAATATTATCCAGTTATATTAACTGATGTGTGTTCAACACATAGCTGATGTTTGTCAGAGAGGACTACATGTGCATTTAGCGCTAGCTTCTATGAAATTGAAGGGAAAAAAAAGGACCTGGACACACAATATGCGATATAAGTCAAAACTAAACTAAAATATTTTGTAAACACGACAAACGTGCGAAACCATATGAGGAGGAACAAAAAAAACCCGAAAGCCACCCAAAGCTTATGCCAAACTCAGAAAGGGTGGAGCCAATCACAACCTGTCGCAACTTTTATTGCCAAGGACTTTGCGTCCGTGTTCGATCGTTTAGAACCAAGCGCCTTGCACTTTGGAGCCGGGATACATCGTGCTATCTGGAAGACGGGCGGCATTCGGAAGCCCTTCACACGCATTCCAAGGTGATCATCATTTTCCTGAGGAACCTCTGGAGGTAACTCAAGGACCCCACTTCAAAAAACATGCTATTTGAGATCTAAAGGCCCCAAGGCGTTACCTTCTGGAAGAGCTGTGGAGGAGCATCAACTTGACCCTCGATTTTCTTTGTAACATCTGAAAATAAATTGACAGATGCAAAGAAAAAAAATGATTGTTTGATGATGACCTCTATGACATAAACTAGAGTTGTGGCTAAAGATAACTTGGACTTCAGGAAAAAAAGGGTGACTGAGAAAAGAAATGGGGATGGATTCACTAAAAGCATAATAGAAACCTTTATTTGTGGAGACTCTATGGCATGAAATTACTCACACTACAAGTGCCACATCTAATGAAATCTATTCATGTTGAACCTGCTCAATTGATAAAATGCTGTATTTCTGCTACTCTTAACTGATGTACGGACCACATTTAATTAGTCCATCATTTTACACGGTCAGTCAAGACCTGGGAGCCAATCAGACCAAATAAAGTCTGAGCTATTGATGTGACTGATTTGCGGAGGCCTTTGGGCACCGCATTCGCAAAACGTGACTCATTTTCATTTGACAACAACAACAACTTGTGCAATGTACAAATGGACAATTTTCAACCCCCCCAAACGTCTCAAGTACAGGCCCAATTTTTTTTTTTTTTTTTTGCCAAATATAATCATATTCCCTCAAAAAGTCACCAGCTTGCAGATAAGAACATCAAACCCAAAACCTACCGGATCGTTTGAAGCGGTGTCCGATGCTGCGCGACCAGCCAATGTTGTGAATGAGGGGGCTGTACATGTGGCACCAGAAGTCATCTGACCCGTCCTGGCTCTCCTCATAGACCAGCCTGAGGCGACCTCCGATCACCTGCTCCACCAGCGCCACCCGTGTCCGGCACAAATAGTTCTTGTCCACCACCTCTACCCGCATCAGCTTCTTAAACGGGAACTGTGTATTCTCGTGTACCTTTTGTGGAAAACGATTAAGAAAACATGGGTTATATTCTAAAAATTTGGCTCTGTCGCGTTTTAAATCAGGTTCAAGTTCGACAGGAATGAACTTCCAATGACAACCCACACGTACACCCGTAGACACACGCTCTCATCAAATTATCTGCAACTGATCAACTCACCTTGGCGTTGAAGTCAGGTGGCAGTGTTTTAGCTCCAGTAAGACGCTTCACAAGAAAGGCTTTCCAGTTAGAGTACTTATGCTGTATGCCTGGAAGAGAGAGATTGCACCCGTTACCGCCCACCAGACAAGAACACGGACAACATCAACAACAACCAGGCCCAACATTGGCCGTGGGGCTCACTTTTTGGAGGTGCAAGAGGTTTGCCACTAGATGCACACCATCCCACCGGGTGGACCTCGGGGATGCAGAGATTACACCAGAAGTCCTTACTGGTGTCATTGTCGAAGCCCTCATACCTCAGGAGGGCCTTGAACCCTGCAGAGCAGAAGCGCAGATGCAGTTGACAACATTCGGAGAGCCATGAAATGACAGAAATCATTTCAATAATTCGCTCTGAGACGATAAATACAAAATCAACTCGTCAGTTAACCAACAAAGAAAAGAAAAAAGGAGGTGAAAAAGAGGACAGAAGAAACTGAAACTGTAAATTCACTGTTATTTGATTGCCGTCTAATGCAAGTCAGCATTGTTAGTCAGCGCTGTTATCTGGCTTATCACCAAATTCTGTGCTTATTTTGACAAACATTCACTTATGACCCAGATTAATTTGGTGCAAAATATCCACTCCTGCGATAAAAAAGGTGTTTCAGTAAACCACAATTGCTGAACATTACATTGTTTGTTCCACGTTATTCTCATTCTCCTATCATTTTTTTATTGGCTCTCTGGAATCTCAAATTAAAGTGGAAAAATATGGAACACCAGTAGCTGTTCATCAAGAAAGAAGCTTGGAGAAAATGTGATTATTTTTTCATAAATATTTCAGACAAAAAAAAGGCTTTCAATCTCTGCTGGAGTGCTGTGGGAAAAATTGTGGCATGACAACACTGCCAGTTCCAACCTTGACCATTTATGAGATTTAAATATGGTTTTTCATCGATTTCATTGCTCTATCATGATCATATGACATTACCATTCCAAATATATAACATGCCAGTAAAATAGAAGATCATACATCAACACATTAAAACTTTTAATGACATAAAAGTAAAACAAAAAATAAACGACAGCTTCAAAGTTGCGAGTTTTCCCCTAATTACTTGTCGACAGCGTCTTACCTGCGAGCTTTATTATTTCTGCTATCCAGTACACCTTAGTTGGGTGGTTGGTGTCAGAGTTGAGCACTTCAACCCTCACTCCTTCCTCTATGCCTCCCCAGCATGTCCCCATAGGGGCCTGAAACACAGGGGAAGCAGTGAAATTTTTAATTTAAGGAAGCAACACACTTGTGGATTACATCAACCCACCTTGAGATGTCTTTTTTTTTTTTTTTTTTTTTACTTACATGCTTAAAACAGCTGACTGGGGCTCCCAATGTGTTATTGCTACAGATATACCGGCCCCAGTCAAAGCTCTCGGCAGGCACCACTGACGGAAAAACAAAAGGGTGTGTGAAACTGAAGCCGGTCTAAAAAGAGTAAAGGTCTGACCATTTTAATCACTTTTACTGCTTTTTAATAACATACCAGCTTTTGACTTAGCTTGGTTCTGTTGACTGGCTTGGTACCGGGCGTAAGCTGCCAACTTTGCCATCAGAGGCTGCTTCTGTAAGACTTTTGCCTTTTTCGTTGGTGGTTTGCCCTTGTAAAAAATCAAAGCAGACATCAGCATTTGAGATTAAACAGCAATCACGTGTTCACTAGTGTAGCATGCTGTGTATCAGGCTGCATCTACCTGGAGTCTTGCCAAGATGCTAGCTTTTTTGGAATTTGAAGAATAACTCCTGGAACAAGACACACTGCAGAAGCGCTTGGTTTTGGAGTAAAAAGCATCTCGTACGCCGACCATCCCACACATCTCGCACGTTGCTGTTAAACAGAGAATGCAACATTGGTAGATAATGTTAAAATCATCAGGCTAGTACACGCTGCGTGGCAATTTTTTCTCACTCAGATCGTTTAACAAAGATCAGGCACAAGTTGCACGCATATTTCCATGCACTGACCCATTCCAGCCTTGCCATCAGGATAGGTGTAGACTTGGCCATTGTTCTTGATGATGGGAAGACTGGCAGGGATGGAGGGCACCACCTCATCCTCGCTGTCCTCTGAGCTGGAGCTGCTGGTGGACTCTTCACTACAGCTGTCATAGCCATCGAACATCCCGAAGGAGTCCCTCCGCTTACGCTCTGAACGCGGGGTGCGTTCAGCCTGCCCAGTCAGCAAAATTACAAATATGACATTATGGTGTGAATTTAAATTCTCTTATTGCTACTGTTCTCTCTCTCTCAGCAATATCAGTGATTATTCAAAGTTTTACTGCGAAAAATGAAATGGTAAAAAAAATCCATCCATCTCTCCTTCATAACAAGTTTTTGTTGCTTTTTCCCCAATTTTTTTTTTTTTTTTTACTTTTGTCCAAATAACAGCTCAAAGATACTCAGTTTACCAGAACAGATGACCAAGAAGCCAATTCATGTTTGAGAAACTGGCCATCTTTTAAACAACTTTGCATTGACATTTACTCAAATCCATTTGTCAAGCCTTTCCTTTTCCTGCCGAACATGTCGCAGCCTCGTGTGGAATCCAATTAGACAGCACTACAAACAGGTGCTCAGGAAAGCAAGGCACAACCACAAGACCCATTTCCTGCAGAAGATGCACTTGCACGCAGAGTTCAGTGGAGGTGTTGAAGCAAAACTGAAAATTGCTCAATTATTGCTCAACATGTCCTTTAAGAGCCATGCCAGCATGTTGTCATACAGCTGAGAAAATGTACCATTATGATTCCATGGGAAAGTTTTTTTTTTTTTTTTTTATTTAAGATGCAAAAAGTAGGAAAAAAGTTGACCTTTCCCCTACATTTGCAGACAAAGCTCGACATTTTGACATTTGAAGGGTTTCGGTAACTTCTAAGAATGCAGAAGTAATTGGCCAAAAAAAAAAATAAAAAAAATAAAAAAAACCAACGTACGGGAAACATAACACTGATACTAGAGATTTGGAAAACAATGAGTGTGAATGATAGCTGCAAAAAATAATAACAATAATCCCACTGAAAATGAAATACATGCCGTTCATCAACTCCACGGGATCCGGCGCACTATTTTAAATGTTTAAACTGACTAACATCCAAGCCAGCCCCCACTTCCTCCTCTCGGCATCACAGGTGACAAAATAGCGTAAACGTAATTTTTTTATCCAACAAAAAAAAGCTGACAGGACCACAAATTTCTAGCCAGTCACGCGGCGCTGGACAACATTTAATACAAAATAGAATATCCAGCTAAAACGAGAGCCAGAGCGGCCTTATTATAAATAGCTCCAGAATGCTAACTAGCCTTAGCACAGCTAGCTAGCGGAAACCTGCTTTTCCCGTTTATATCCACAACAGCGAACACCGCATTTCAGTTTCGCAGCACTCTTACGCCTTCGCCCGCACTGTTAACGCAAGACTAGGCTTGTTTTATTTCTTCCCCGCGGTTTTTGGAGTGCTTTCAAATATTTAACGCTGACTGAACCTTTAGCTAGCGACCGTAAACAGATAACAACAAAGGAGGAGCGCTGCCCTCAGCAAATCCTCTTGTTATCGGAGGCTCGCGGCCCCAAAATGTTTTAAATTAACTCACCAAATCCCTTGTGTCTTCCATCAGCCCTTCATATAGATGACGTTCAAGTTGACTGTGCTGCACCACTTCAAAGAAAACCCAACGCTGGGGCTATATTTGGCTTGGAAATACCAAAGTCTAAATGAATACTACCAAGCAGTATATCAACAAATTACTCTGCCGCTTCTACGCATGTGCAATCGTAACCTACTTTCGTGTGATTGGTCAATCCGGAATGGAGGTCATCGACCGACACAGAAACAAAACAGTGGACTCCGCAGTGGAAATGAATGAATGGCCACTTTAAAACCAGTCAAGAATGACATTTCCTGCAAAGAAAAAAACAAACGCGTGTGACTGCTGATGTGTTTGACCGAGTCGCCGAGCTCGGTCGCCGGAGCGGTGCCGGGGATGGCTGAGGCGGCGCACGGAGCGCGAGGGGAGCTCAAGTGGAGCATAAAATGTCTTTTATCCCCGAGCCTCAAGTATTATCACAGCCTTGGAGCACGGAACACGCTTTGCTCCCGCGTGGCTCGACATCACACAGTCCTATCGCTTGACAAAGTCGCGGCGCGGTTGCCATGGTGATGATGCACTCACCTGGAGTCTTGCCAGGACGCTACATTTTTTGGAATTCGAAGAGTAACTCTTGGAACAAAACATGCTGCAGAAGCGCTTGGTTTTGGAGTAAAACGCATTTTGCTCGCCGACCATCCCGCACATCTCACAGGTGGCTGCGAAACAGGCAGATAACAAGTTAGAATCGTCACACCACTGCATGCGGGGCTCATTTTGGTTTTTTTTCTTCTTCGCTCAAGAGTTTTAATGTTCCAAAGGGCCACATGATGCGCACATTCCGGACATAACTCCTCATACTGACCTATTCCAGCCATGCCATCGGGGTTGGGTTAGGCCCGCCGCGCTTACTCGGGAGTTATGCAAGTGTATACCGAGGTAAAAAATTATTCACACAACGACTTTATCCCTTGTATACAGTCTAGTTCGCTTTGGTGTCACTATATGATGTAATAGAGTCTAACACGTCACAAAGTCCAACAAAGCGTGGCTGCCAGGAGCTATCAAAGCAAAAAAAAAAAAGAAAAAGTTTTAGAAAGCATTAGCAACAGCAAAAAAATGTGCATTCATTTCATTTGGCACACATTTTAGACAAAAAGGAATAATGGTACTTTAAAAGCTGGACATTTTTGATGGTTTGATTCTGCTGCTGAAGGTACGCAGAAGTAGACGGCCATAAACATACACACACACACACACTTACAATGCATTTCCTGCAGAAAATATGTGAATGTTCAGAGCTGCATGGGATTGTTGATGCGATGCATGAAAATTCCTAAATCAATGCTTAAAAAAACAAACAAAACGCGTGCTTAACAAGCTTTGATGCAAATGTCGGTATGATGTCAGAGTTGAGCGAGTATGCCTTAATGACATGGCCAAAAAAAAAAAAAAAAAAAATCTTGAAAACATTAAAATCTAAAAAGTACAAAAAGCTTTAAGCTTTATCAACATGTCCTGAAAAAAAACCTGATTTTTTTTTCCAATTTAAATGGTTTCTGTAGCCTAAAGTACTTATTGGCCAGCAAAGTTTGAATGCACTTAACGTTAATTAACGAGACACGGCGCAGTGTAAAAAGCAGAAAACAATCTAATTTGCCCTGATGTCATTACGGTATGAATGATGCAATCACACTTAATTTACATTAGAATCTATCACCCCCTGATCACCCATGCGCTGAACCACCAGACAAAAAGAAATATTTAAACAGTCAACTATTCATTCCACCCTACATTATCCGAACCATTATTAAGTGTGAATACTGGCAAACGACTTCTGCATACTTAAAGCTATAAAGTGTGTTTCGGCAACTTCCAGCATTGTTTTAACATTTCAATTCATCATTTAAAGATTCACACACATTTTCTGCAGGAAATGCCATTTTTAATATTCGGTTCTGCATAAAGGCCACTAAAATCCTTCACTTACTTTTAAGGCGTTCTAATCTGTTTCAAAGTAGATGGACACAGACAAACCTTGTGACATAAAATAAATCTTTTATTATATATAGTGCAATCTATTACACCTTTGAGGACAAATTAACACTTTGTGTCCTTTGAAAATGACACAATAGATGCCGCATTTTCATACTGAAACACAGTCAGGACCACATACAGTAACGCTGTATGTTTTCATTTCCAAAATAAAATAACTTGTGAAGACCAATATATATATATAAGTTTATGAATTACTATACACACAAGTGGAGGGAAAAAATAGACATTGCCACAAACCAGCTGCATTCCAATGACTCATATCACAGTGCTTTTCATTAATACTGGCATTCGGTATTTTGCTCCCAAGTTTCAATTCCTGAACGCAAAACATAGTAACAACACTTATAAGCAAAGCAGCATTGGGCCAAACAGAGCATCATAAAGGCAAAACATAAGAATTAATTCTGCACTGAAGTGACAAAAGTAAAGTGAATACCACTGGAAGAACTTTTGCATGTTTGTCGATTGCGTAAGGCTTCACGATGAGGAGTAATGAGGTTGAGTTCAGACAAGGAAACGCTTCCTTAATCCCATTTGAACTGTTGGTGTGGAGTGGATGGTCAGTGCTGGAGGATGGGAAGAGGAGTGAATGATGTCAGTTTTAGGAACATAACTGTTGACGCATCTGCTGAGAAATCTCCATTGTGATCAGTTACATAGGAACCAATACCTTTATCATGATTAATTTTCTTTGGTCTCAGAGCAGCTCTTCCCCTATGACATCGTCAACGCTTCCTGAGATTGAGGCGGCTTCTGATGGTACGAAAGGAAAACACCAAATTATTGGACATTTAACAGTCATTACAGAAGCAGACTGAGCACGCAGGGCAAATCAGGGCTTTCCCCTTTTAATCCTCCACGGTGCAGGAGCTTGGCAGGAAAACGTGACTTATTTACATGTCACAAAAGAGTAGCATAATGAATGATGGCTGAATTCCAATTACTTGCTATATAATGGGCCCCCATTGTTCAGGCTTGCCGGGGCACAGTCAACAACAGAGCAGTTCTCATTAATGTCATGGGCCAACTATGTCTTTTCTACAACAGAAGTCAAAAGTTCTAGTACCAAGTAA
>CAAKHG010023301.1:35937-46083 GCA_901007715.1 Dactylopterus volitans
CTCCCACTGTTGTAGAAGCGGTTCATCTCATCGGTCAGCTTGTCGAGCTGGAGAGAGCGAACCCCCAGGATCTGGATCCAGAAGTGGTTTGGGTTCTCTGATGCAGAAACATACACTTCAAGATGTTCATCAGGCTGGAAGCTCAGGTCTGGGCTGGGAACTGGACAACAAACAGAACTAAAGTATGATCTCTGCTTGATACAACAGTTTGAGTACACCAAGAACAATGTTTAAAAAGACTGTTTTTTGGATACATATAAACTGATCTACCCCAAAATTTAAAGAAGTCTTCCCTGGCACGTACTCAAACCCTCCACTAAGTTTCATGGAAATTGGTCAGGTAAGTGCTTCTGTAATCCTGCTGATGGCCCACTCAGATAGTGCACCCTTCCACATGTATACAAATGCAGTTTTTCCTCCATGGCCCCTTTCAGACATACATTAACATGCATCTTTGATAACCCGAATGACGACAGCGTCAGGTACGTAAATTCACTAGCATCTTGAGGGACTGTGGCTAGATGTCACTTCCTGACTGTAAGAATGAACACCTTCATGATTCCCGTTTACAAACGCTGCTGTTTTTTAACCACTGGGCAGCAGAAACGCATTTCCTGTGTCTGGCCTCCTGGGAATCAAAGGGGTAAACAAAACCAAAGATATACGGCAGCAAAGGGAGAAAGCCTCAGATCACCTCTGCAGGAATACAGGCGAGAGAACCTGCAAACAATCGCACACTCGACTGTAGTGAGAGGACTCGGTATGAATAAAAACCAGGTCTGATTCTTAGACAGTTCCAGGCGAATCAGTTACACAAGACGTTTGACGGAATCATAACACATCTGTATGGGCTTTTAAAAACCTTCACATGATGTGTAATAATAACACTAATACTACTACTACTAATAATAAAGTGCTTAAAGCTGTCCACTCGTGACTGGACCACCAAAGGTGGAGATTAGCACCAGGTCTGAACAGGGCCTCTGTCAAACAGATGTTGCCACTATGTGTAGATATGTGAAACTCTGCCTCTTAGTTTTTACATAATTCTGTACAAAATAAAGAAACAGATGCATGTTAAAACGGAGCCTCTTGGGCCAACAAAGTTAACTAACTTTCAAACTTGGAAACTTCAGAGATCGAGTCTGTGGAGATGCTCTTCTCCTCTTCCTCCTCCTCTTCCTCCTCTTCCTCCGCCAGCTGCTCTTTGCCGCCTGTATTGATGATTTTCAACTCCTCCATCTTTTCAAAAATACTTTCGGGCTCTCCTGTGGTTCCATTGGCGTGAACAGGCCCCTTCTTCCCTGCCTGCGAGTAGGGGCCATTGTTGTTCAGGCCCAGTGGGGCTTCAGTCTCTGTGCCGTTTGGTCTGTGGTTCGTGACAGTCTGGCCACGTTTCTGCCGCAGGGCAGATGACTGTGAGATTTTTGTCCTCACAAGCATGTCCTCCCTGACCTTCTCCAATACCAGCTCCTGCAAAGAGGTTACAAAGGTCCAAATAGCATGTGAATAAAAGGCCTGACTGCACATATGGTTCTAATTTCTACAACAGGAAATAAGCAAACTGTTACCTGGAGGGTGCTTTCTCCTGTTTGACAAAACATACTGCTTTGGATACTGTATGTCACTGAAAAGGTGACGCCCATTTAGATACGAGGGCAAACTGTCATTTCAATGCTCTGTTTCTAAGCTTAATGAAGTTCATTTGAGGGACAGACAACAAAGGAACTATTGTTTATTATTGCTGATGTTGATTTCCTTCACTTGAACTAGGTTTGAGTAGCTTACTTGTCACCTTTAACAAGTATAGACCACTTTATATCATCGCTAAAGAGTACACATTCATATTAAATCAAAGTGTGCCAAATTTTTGTACTTAAAAGCTCATTGGGGGGAGAGAGAATCTAAATCCCTGTTTCCACCAAGCACTGCAGTTCAGTTCTGTATGTTACACAACTTTTTGTTTCACTTGCTGTGGACACCAAAAGATCTTATTCTGATTTTGGCAACCCTTCTCTTGAGGAATTTAGCATACTGATCTGGTAACATCCGGTATATCCCCCGCCTACCAAGTGAGAGTGCAGTCTGTTGAGGAAATAAAAACCAGATCTAGGGTTTTACCATTCTAATGTGTAACGTACGGCACTGAACTTCACCAGACTGCATGGCAGAAGCAACATATTAAGAGTATGAGAGAGAGCTCAAGAATCCTGCTCAGCCTTGCAGCTTCCTGTCACAGGGAGTCAGGACGACAGCCAGCTGAGGGTGCTGACTTTGGTGTTTACACTTTTGTGGACTCAACACAGAGGAGCGAGCGAGCGCTGAGCACGTTCCTACCTGACGCTCACGCCACGTTTCAAAACAAATACGAGGTACGGGAGTCACCAGCTGTCATTCGCTTTCAATGACAGCGAGGCGATTTGCAGCTTCAACACCAAAGCAGCTGTTGCAAAGGCAAGTAGGCGGGGCTAAAATAAGTTATGTCCCCAATTTATGCAAACACGCATAGCGATGGGACACAAAGGCGATATTTCGCTATTGTGGGTCAGGCTACCTCCCCTCCAGTTCCTGTGTTGCGCCGCGGTATAAAAATATAATTTTGTTTCAAATGGTAACCAGCAACTTTTGAATCATATTTTTGCTTCATATGCCCGTTATTCCACGTCCCACAGTTACGGAGTAATGTTCTCAATCATTTGGAGTCATGTTTATATGACTACACAGTAAGACCAACACCCACTCTCGTTTTGCTCTATTTTCTCTCTACCAACTCCTAAAGCAAATATGGCTTTCTGGAGACGGCAGGCATATGGGATTTGTAACACCGTAGGCGTAAATATAAACGCCAGTGATGCATGAGAAAGTGAGATGCATCATTTCACCTTTCAGCAACACTGTCAAGCGCAGAACTCCTCCTCAAACTGTGTTTGCTGTTTGGTGCTGAGCGTGTAATGTACAGTGGCTGTCAGCTTTACACAGAATACAAGAGCTGTGCAAGTCAACAACAACAACAACAACAAAAAAGTTGCGCTGACACTGTGTAACACGGATCTGAGGCTCGCTACGAAGCTCTGTAAAGCCGAGGGAAGCTGCAGACTCGCTGATAAATCTCTACAAACGACGCAAAACACATTACACATTGTTATTTGGGGAAAAAAAATATAGCCATTATAGCCACTTTAAGTTCCTGTCGTGGAAAACCCCTTTCAGTATGTGTAACCCATGAAGTGAATTCCATTTACCTTGGCTTGTTTCACCTCCTGTCTGGTCCCTGTGATAATGACGTTGCCCTTTGCACCCGGGCCTTGCATCTTCTCTTTGGAACAAGCCACTTTAGCCCCTGTGGTCCTGTTGATCAGTTTTAAGCTCTCTCCACCACGGCCTGCAACACACACACACACAACCAAGTGGACATCCTTTACACACTGCATTTGCGGCAACAATGGCTGTTAATGGCTGCAAAACCAAAAATGACTTTTACATCTCTGCTGTGACAGGTACGATGCCGTCAACTCTCATGGAAGAATTTATCATAATTTACATTTTTATCATACTTGTATATAACTAATTCAATAAGTTCTAATTTGCACTTTTAACACATTCCACAAAAGTGCACGAGACAATGTCGTTTCACATTTTCAGATAGACACATTTTAATTGTTGCTACTGGTACTGTAATTTGTGAGCTGCTGAACTGCACTGAGTTATACACAGAGGTGTCCCCAATATTTTGGTCATGCCATTCATATGCATTTGGTGCCAAAAGTTTAGGGACACTTCTCAGCGTAACCCAGTACAGTTTAACAGCATCACAAATTACAGTCCCAGTAACAATCATTAATATATGGCAATATATGGCAACACCTCTCTCAAACCCATTAGATTCAAATTTGACATAAAATGCCTGCTAAACATGCAGCAGTCATAATGTTATGCTTGATTGGCATATAAACTAATGTGTTGTATAGGTTTTATTAGCACTAACATTTTTAGCAAAAAAATAACATTTTGTCATCTTTTATTTCATTTGTTGAATGAAAATGGTCACAACTTGGCAAACCCTTCTGCTAGGTATCGTAACTTAAAAATGCTTTCTGTAAAGTCTTTCAATTCTTACATTTTGCATTTTTTCTTCTTCCTTGATAAAAGACCTACTGCAATCATGAAAAAAAGACAACTCTGCAAAACAACTGCAACTTTGCATTTCTTGAGGTGGTTCTATGATAGAGTTCGAGGTAACTATGTATTGGTTGCTGGTAACACTGTCGTTCTCCTCATTCAAGAGAAACCCTATTAACATCTTTTTAACTGACAAAAAAAATGAATTCTCAAATATGGTCTTTTGCCTGAGCTGCCCAGACTTTTGCATGCCATCAATTCGTAGTTGAAGCATTTAAACATGTTTTATTTTCCTGCATGTCCATGGTTTTAAGGAAGAAAATATCTGTCTTGAACTCAACAGAGGAGACTGTGATACAATAGTCATGTTGACAGAACCGGGGAATTACGGGAATAAAAGACAATCTGATCATCTGCCACATCTACCACAGTTACCTATTATGCGGCCGAAGGCGGTCTGAGGAACCTCTAGAGTCTCCGTCACGGGTTCGCTGTCTGTGACCAGGTTTTCCAGGATGCAGCGGGCCAGCAGGACCTGCTCCTCAGAGCCCTGCAGCAGGAAACTCACGGCGGACGTGCATGCAGGCTCCCCAGAGTCCGTTGTGACCCTGACGAGAGCTCCGGACTTCTGGGTTACCTGAGGCGTGACAGGCACAGAGGTAGATTGAATTTCAGGGTTAAGACTTTGGAGAAAAATTGCCTCTCTAAAAATAATCTTAAAAGATGCCAATGATTCAATAATTTTCCACATCCTGTGCCTGTGGAAACTACATATTGTGATATTATAGTCCAGTCTAAACCCATTCAAATACTGAAGTTATGTAACGATAGTAAAAACAGTCATCTTCTGAGATATTATGAAATAAAATCTGTCTGTGTTTAGAATAATTATTGTTGCAGTTTACTGTGAAGAGTCAAGGGTCATCACACTGAGTGAAAAGACCAAATTATTTTCCTTAGGTTATGTAGAGTTTTGGAATATTAGACTCAACTGACATGGAGGCAAATCTTCATGGAAATTTGAATCTACGTCATCTTCATCTATTCAAGCACCATGGAAACATGGACTGACACAACTTTGAACTCCCGTCAAGAAATTCTGTCTCTTCGAAGCAACAGAAAGTAAAATGTTGCTAAAAAATAGGAAAAATTGAGAGCAAACTACCACAACAATCTCAAAAACCAAATAAAGTTTGCATCAGAACCCCCGTAATGACAGAAACATGAACGAGGCAGCTGTGGAAGTTATCACAGAGGAAATAAAAAAACAAACATCTTCATCTTTCAGTGTCCACATTTGAAACTACTTTGAGGAAATGCAAAGTCACGACAGGGAACAGAACTACTCACCGTGTCCAGAAACTTGGCTTGGTACCTGGATATGTTCCTGTAAACCTCTACAGGGAGAGTCATCTTGGACACCTCGATGTCGGGACCCTCACCTGTCAACGGCAGAACAGCCTGTCATTCATAGGCAACCTCATCGGACAGTGAACACAATAAATTCAATTAGGCTTGCAGACTTAAAAGCAGACGCTCACTGTTGTTGGAGGTGCTGATGTGGCGATAGATCATGTAGCCCACTGTGGCCCCGACCGAGAGCCCTGCAGCCAGGGCCACCATTTTGCCCGAGCTCAGACTGCTCTTGTGACCCTCCTTCACGGCATCCATGATACGCCGGGCACACAGCGGGATGCTCCACCTAAAAACACAAATATGACAGGTCTTCCTCGCACTGGTGACGTTAGGTCTGCGACTTCCTCCGTCCAAGTCTTACTTATCAGCTCCCGTCTTTTACTTTGTCTTTGCAATTGCTTACAAAAGATCATCTAGGCTGGCATCATGATGTGTCAGCTCGCACTATCATGTGCAATCCTCAAGCGTGTATCGCTCGATGCTTTAGCAGCTACGCAATCATGCAGCACATGACGTTTAAGCGAGAGCTGGCCCGAGTTCAAAAGAGATCAGGTGTTCTCAAGCGTGTTCCATACACAGACCTCTTATGGACGGTTAACATTATGGTAGGTAGATGTTTGCTTCGCACTACTGAGTTATTAGCTAACTGTATGGGTAACTGCTCAGCTAAGAAGGGTGAGGAAAATAATGAGATCCGGCTGAAAGCTTCGGGGCAGCTGCTTTCTCAGCTGTAGGATGGCTGACGAGAGAGAGCGGGTCGTTAGGATCGGTTAACTTTCCATAAGTGAGATGGCTCCCATATAAAAAGGTGGAGTTAGCGAGTCCGGAGGGGGAAAAAAAACAAAAAACAACAACAGTTGGTTGAAATCTACAGCCAAACAAATACTCCCCTCTTTTCAGCCTTGCCACTTGGCAGCCATCTTGGTAATGCCCTGGCAGTTAGTTTGGGCTAACAGGGCCAAGCGTCTACTCAAATGAACGGGACCTGAGCCATAACTGCACTCTCAATGTCATAAAAATGTCATAAAAAAAACGGCATGTCCAGACTCGGCCAGTCAAATCTGATGCTCTTAACTTCTGGTGGTTCCTTCCACTACACATTTGCGAGATTTCACAACACTGGCTTCTTTCACAGCCCTCGGTTCATCCCATCAGTGCGCTCGAGCGAATGCCTCCTGTGAAAATACTGTACACAGGCTTACAGCGGGAACACGGGAGGACGCGCGCGCCCCTACGGAAACTCTGACTCCCGCTTACAGTCACTTTGGACACGGGGCAAATTGGCGATGCAGATGGCGAGGTAGTGAACTGAGGGAACTGTATTACACAATCGTATTCTCCAGCCTCGGACCATGCTTAATCTCAGATATAGAAGCTGACGGGATTCAAATGCCGCCCGAAGCTGACTGCTTGAAACGATGCTGTGAGGCTATGGTTGAATAAAAGTGCATTGGGTTAGAATCGCTGACTCCACCTTTTAAATAAAGTTACCCAAGTGCCGCTCATTTTGATAGGAGCCTCCCAGAATGTACTCTAATGACCTCTGAAGGGTCCTCAGTCCCTACTTTGAGAACCACCGCAAAACACTCAAAAACACTCTGAATTGACACGATGTAGCCTCTTACTCAAGACTACATCACTGGCCAAAGTAATCAGCCCGCAGAGACGTGCACAAGCGGCCACATACACACAACACAGTCCCCTAAATGACTTAACATTTAGTGTACACAGCGCGCGCACACACTCACACACACACCCCATTATGCACCATGCCAAACTTGCAGCAGCCAGCAACAGTCAATAAACCATGATGCACCGGAAGCTGCTGCCGCACACACTGAACGCCAGAGCTACTGTAGTTAGGTGACCTCCAGCCATTCCAGTAAACACTGCAGAACTGCATCCAATTCTTTCTGAGGCTTGCGACACTACTATGGACTGCTGTTCTCACACACACACACACACACACACACACACACACACACACACACACACACACACGCGCGTCACGAGTCTTCCTGGACGCCCATACTAACATATGCACGCTCACGTCGGCACACACAGGGGCGTTCTCATAAATATATGCACTCGCACACACGCGTTGGCACACAAGCAACCTTGTGGTTGTAAACACACTCAAAATAACTCCAACACACACGCGCGCGCAGACACACACACACACACACACACACACACACACCCAAAGAGACAGAAAGTTTGGTGAGATATGCTGTGGTGGATGGGTCAGTCTCGGTGGGACCGCACTGTTGTTGTTGTTGTTGTTGTTGCTGCATACTGAGACAGATGGCAGCGTGTGTGTGTGTGTGTGTGTGTGTGTGTGGGTGTGCACGCCCACAGATACAGGTGTGCCGCCGTGCATCTGTGTGTGAGTGTGTCCATGTATGGGAACGTATCATGGAGCTGTACGGATGCTCGACGTGTTCGTGGACGACCCCCGGTGGTGTTTTTATGGGGCAGGCCCCCAGGGGCTCTACGGAGAGCCTGGTGCTGGCCGTCGCACAATAGCCGAGATAAACAACCTCCTCACCCTCACCCACCCACCCACTAATATGAATAATAGAAGAGCTGACTGGTTCCTAGTACGTCCCGGAAACAGCGGTGTGTGTTTGCGTACGTTTGCATGTATGTGTGTGTGTGTGTGTGTGTGTGTGTGTGTGTGTGTGTGTGTGTGTGTGTCCTCTGCAAAGTTTGCCAGGTTTGGGAGAAAGTTAATAGTTTGTTTGTGCGTCTCTCTCCTCCTCCTCCTTCTTCTCAGACTTTACTCTCCCTCCCCTTGACAAGCGTCTGGTTTCCTTCTCCTCTGCCTCCGTTTGTCTCGTCTCCTCGCTCCACCTGCCTCTCTCTCTATTCAGTCTCATTATTTATGAGCTCGGTGTGTGTGTGTGAGTGCGAGTGAGTGAGTGTTGGGTTATGTGCATGGATATGTGTGTCACCGTTTCATCCTGTAATGACATGTTTTGATTTGGGACAGGGCGGGGCTAGTGTGCGGCATGTGTGTGTGCATGTGTGTGTGTGTGTGTGTGTTCTGTATGTTGGGCTGCACGGGTCAGTGCGTTGCGTGCAGACAGCAATGTCGAAGTGTTCAATAATGCAGAGGTGCTCGCTGGTTTATTTATCAGGGTTAAGCTGGAATAAATGACACAGAGTCCAGATGCGGCGGGATGGAGTGAAGGAGGAAGAGGAGAGAGAGAGAGAGAGAGAGAGAGAGAGAGAGAGAGAGAGAGAAAAGACAAGAGAGGAAGTGGAGAGAAACGCTGCACTGCAGCCTAACTGAGCTGCACCCCTCCGCCACTCTGCATTAGTTTATGATTCCCCGTGAGCATGCATGAGTGTGTGTGTGAGAGGGAGCGAGAGAGAGAGCGAGAGAGAGAGAGAAAAAGAGAGAGAGAGAGGCTCTCAAGTTTGTTTGTGACCGCAGTGAGGAGAGTAAAAGCGAGGGATTCGAGTAAAAAAAAAAAAGAAAGAAAAAAAGAGATGCGTAAAAGGAGAGAAGATGGAAAGCAGCTGGGTGGACGAGGTGGGGAAGCCTGGGACTCTGAGAAATCTATATCTGCTGAATATTTGATCAGGTTTAAGCCCTCTGATTTGAGCCTCCTGCCAAGCTCAGAAGCTCAGAAGCAACCACAGGCTCAGGGGAGGGAAGTGGAGGAGCTGCGAGGGGGGAGGGAGGGAGGAGGCGGCGGCGGCGGGCGGCGAGAGCCCGATGACCACAGCCAGCGCCTGCCGGGAGGAGAAGGGGCTGTTTGCTTTTGCAATGAAATCCCACTGAAATGGAAATGTGTGTGCACGCGTGTGTGTGTGTGTGAAGCCTTTTTTAAACCATGCTGAGGATGGCGGTCTCGCCTACATGCTAACGCTGCCCGTTAGCTCGGCGGCGCGCTGCTAGCCCCGGCGAAGCAAAACGGCGAGCCGTCCCCGACGCCGGTTGCGCTAACCGCTCTCAGGCCGGCAGGCGGCCGCCCGGCGTGTCAGGTGGTGTTAGCTTGGAATTTCCTGTGTTTTTCCGAACTCCGGCGCTCTTTCGCCCCCCCCCGCTCCCAACGTTCTCACCTCGGGCGACTCATAACGGCGCCGATATTTTACTTTTAAACGCTTTGTTCCCGCCGTTAGCGTCGACAGGCCACACCCACCAACCCGAGTTTTTTTTTTCCCCCACTTTGGATGTGTTTGGCGTTTCACGTGTCGGCGTGGCTCTCGGGCGGGTGGCGTGGAGGTGCGCGGGGGGGGGTCTCTGGGGGCCGCTGGCAGTCGAACCCTGACAGCTATTTTAAGGTGGACCTGAGTCTGGTGGGGTTTCTTTTCTTTTTTTTCGTTTTCTAGCTTGCAACACATTTTTCACACTCCGCCAAACACGTCGAATTCTCGAGGCGCGGCGCTTCTCTGTTAAACTCTCATGTGTGAAAATAGCCACAAATAAAGTGCAAAAGTGGAAAATGGAACAGAATTGGCCGGCAGGGGTTTTTGGCGCCATGGATCCAAAACAAATTGCCCTCCGAGAGCCGGAGTGCATCTGCATCTCTCGATTGATCAGAGCGAGGCGGGGGGGGGGGCAAAAAAAAAGATGGCTCCATTAAAGGGGGCCGGGGGGTT
>CAAKHG010023302.1:4852-23021 GCA_901007715.1 Dactylopterus volitans
GGGGGTGTTTTGGGGGGGGGGGGGGGGGGGGGGGGGGGGGGGGGGTCCGTGTGGGCGCATCACGTCCCAATATTCATTGTTTTTAATTAAAAAAGTATGTGTATATTTTGCAGAGGCGGGGTTGCCGTGTTCGTGTTTCGTTGAAATGACGTCACCTGTCATGGGCGCCGCTGTTTGTGTTTGTTTTTGTTTTGTTTGTTTGTTGTCCTTCGTCGAGGAACTCAACTGTTGCCCCCGTTTGTTTTGCCCCGCAGGAGGAGGAGCTGTACGCGTGCCAGAGAGGCTGCCGCCTCTTCTCCATTTGCCAGTTTGTCCGAGCCAGTGAAGATTTAAATCAAACCAAGTCCGAGTGCGAATCAAGTAAGCTGCTCGGCCTAGTAACCCCCCGCCCTCCTCCCCAACCCCCATGCACATTCATCAAAGCCTCGTATTTGTGTGTGTGATCACTTTCCAGTCATGCTGGAAACGTTGAACACACTCACACACAGTCAGCCCTGTGTGTACACAGGCAGATCCGTCATGCGTTAAACGTGTCCTTTTTTTTTTCTTTTTTTTTATCCTCCCGTCTTAATCCTGTTTTGCCATCTGTTGCGTCTCCGCAGCCTGCCACGAAGCCTACACGCAACCGGACGAGCAGTACGCCTGCAACCTGGGCTGCCAGAACCAGCTCCCGTTTGCGGAACAGCGCCATGAGCAGGTTTGCCGGGGGCGGTCTTTGTGGTCACGCACGCATGCCGCTTTCCCACCACATGGTACTCGACTCGCCTTCTTTGGCGTTCCATCAGGAAAGCGGTACCTGACGCCTCTGTTGTAGTAACTGCCCTCTTTGGGGTCAAGAAAAAAAAAAAAAAAGCAGGCCATGTACGGAAAGGTGATGTGAAACCGCTTCACAACAACTGATTGGTCCGACAGAAGCGTCAATGCGCCGTCATTTCGCGGCACGCACGGGATAACCTGACCAGCGCCAACCCGTGTCTGCCATTTTTAAACAACCACACCATTGTTGCGTAAAAAAACAAACAAAAAAGAAACGTCCACATTGCGAGAATCGAGAACGCCAGTCTGTTAATATCTTCCATTGTTCCTCTCTTCTCCTCCTTCTTCTTCTTCCTGTTGTTTCTCTCTGTGTCGCGCTGCAGACGACGCGACAGCAGTTTTGCCTTGCGTCACCGTGACGACCAGTCACGCTAAAGGGGGGTACCATGTTGTGGAAAAGTGCTGTCTGTTGCCTTATATTATCCCCGGATAAGTAATGATGACCCAAAAAAAAACTATGCAATGAACCTTGCTCTTAAAGGTTATCATGCGTTCAATAAAAGGTTGTAAAGCGTTCAGTAAAAATTCCTCATAAAACTCCTGAAGGGCGGATCTATAACAGGGATCCTGTATTGTGCTCTATGGTGGACATGCAGTCGTTCTAATGTTATGGCTGATCGGTGTAACTGTGAAGACCAAAGACTGGACGCGTTTCTCAGTATAACCAAACCCCTCTTTCTAAAATTGGAAGTATAACAACAGTAAACTCACTTTATTGTCGTTCAACTTTGTTGGCAGTTGGAGGCCATGATGCCTCGCATTCACCTGCTGTACCCCCTGACCTTGGTCAGAGGCTTTTGGGAGGATATGATGAGTCAGGCCCACAGCTTCATCACCTCCACATGGACCTTCTACCTCCAAGCAGATGATGGCAAAGTTGTCATTTTCCAGGTACCGTGCCACTATAATGGTGTGGGGGCGGGGGAAATGGAATGGAATATAATGCAAATGAATGTAAAACTTTTTCTCTCCTCTGATCGCCAGACTGAACCTCAGGTCAAGTTTTTCTCGCAGTTTGAACTGACAAAGGAAGGTGACAAGGAACCACAGAAGAGCTGTGAGCACACCTCTCTTGATTTGACTAAAATACGCTCAAACGATGAATCTGGAAATGTTCTGTTTTACCAATGAATCACGCCGTTTCACTGGGTGATGAGTTCCTCCTGTAGCAACAACTACCAAAGCACTGCAGGTCATTTGGAGTCAGTTCCACACACGTCACCCTGCTGCTGCGGCTGAAAATAGTCCCTAAATATTGAACAGCTTTCCTCCATTTTTACTTAAAAAACACATTGCTCCATTGTCTTAGGAAATTACTCCCCTTTTTTTGTTTTTTTAAGGATGGGTCACTGATGTTGGAGTGTATTCAGACATATTTTATGCAATTCAAAAAAAAAAATCTACAATGGCCAACACAAAATATACATAATCTAGGACTGTAAAAGACCAAAAAAGCCTCAGTGTGTATTAAAATACTATTTCCCGTTTTTTTCAAGTCTCTGGCTTGAGCAGCCCAGTTTACAAGGATTACCGTCACACTGTAATCCAGGAGAGGGACAGAGATATGACGGGGGATCGCAGCTACGACGAATACAACCTCTTCAGTTGTCTCTCAAGGTTGGTGAGCAGCCCAGTGTTGTTAAAGAAGATGAATATAGTGGAAAAACAGCATTTAGAGTCTTGGTGTCCCATACTGAAGGGTGTTTGTGTATTTATATATATATATACTTTTCCCCCCTCAGGAATCCATGGCTACCAGGATGGATTCTAACCACAACCCTGGTCCTCTCCGTCTTGGTCCTGATCTGGATCTGCTGTGCTACCGTGGCAACCGCTGTGGACCAGTATGTGCCTGCTGAGGTAAATTCTGTTTTTTTGTTGTTGTTTTTTTTAAGTGCCTGCATATTTTTGTTTTCTCCTGTTCTTCCTTCACTTGGATGCGTGCTTGTGATTGTTTCGCTCACAGTCTTAGACTGTTATGTAAACCACTGGATCTGGATTAAAGGTTCTCTCTTCTGATCCTCTTGTGGGAATCTTAACTCCATCGCTGGAAAAAAGAAAAAAAAAAAAAGGCACCGGTATCACGCATTGTCTTTTCTCTTCTCAGAAACTGAGCATCTATGGTGACAAGGAGTACATGACTGAGCAGAAACTGAACCCGTACCCGGCGTCGTCGCTGCTGATCATCACCTCCAAAGGGCCAGAAGAAGAGGAGGAGGAGGAGGAGGCCGGGCCACTTCCCGCCAAAGTGAACCTGGGCTGCTCAGAAATCTGAGGCTCTGGCAGAAAAGGGACCTCGTCCTTTCATGAAGAATGAGTTGATTTATTATTTTTTTTATTATTATTATTTTCAAGACTTGTGCTTATCGTGGTATGAACAGGAAATAACTTACTCGCAGAACATTTTGCATAACTGATGCGTCTCGTCTCCCTCTAAAAGCTTTTAAAAAAGAAAATCAAGAGTGGTGAAGATGTTTTTTTTCGTCTGTATATTTGCATAATTGGTTTATTTACATTATGGTGATGGCGGTACAAGTCAAAAAGGGTTTGTTTGGGTTTTTTTTCCCTCCCAGTTTTGATGACGTGTTAACGATCTGTTTGCGTGCTTGATTTTATTGAATGAAGATACAGACTGACTTTGTGACCTAGATATGAACAAGGGTACATATGAATCGGATCCTTCTAATGCTGCAGTCTGCTCTCATGGTTCTTACTGCTCTAGGTGATATTGAACTGAACATGCTCCTTTTATCTTAAATAATAGTGATGTACATAGGGTTGTTTTTTTTCTTTTCTTTCTTCTCCCCACTCCACTTTTGTCTGTTCTCAAAGTGATGAATCAGAAATAAATAGAATGAAGTGAAATTTGATGCCGCGCGTCAGGCCGTGATGTACTGCCGAGCACCAACGCTGCGCTTCCAGCTATTACCACTTAGACGAGACATTTTCATAAATGCATCCTTATGGAATAAGTGTTCCTGGCTGGGATCCATGTGGCGGCAGGTTCCCCTCTGCTGGCTGTTGCATTCCGGAATATGCAGGATATTGATTTTTGTTTTTTTGTTGTTTTTTTTCCCACCACTGCAAACGCAAGACTTGCAGGAAACCATGATGGTGTCAGAATTCATGACCCAACATTTATTCCATCATAACAGGTTAAAGCAGAAAATTGCCTATTCAGTTAAATATGTTTATATGGAACTACAGTAGAAAACTTTGCTGCCCACATATACAAACATCTTTAAGTGTGGAAGTGTGCAGTAAAGAGCCATCGCACAACATTTGAGCCACGAGTGAACGGAAGTATCCAATCTTGGCGTCTTCATCCACAGCAACATTATGATACACCTTTCTTTTACCGTAACGTGACTTTAGTAAACGTTTTCTCGCTGCCTTAGATTTTATCGTAAACATTCTCGCAACTTGCTGACTGCTGCTCATTGCGGAGTCTTTGAAGTAGCCCTGACGCGGCACATTATTTATTTTTTTCATTTTATCTAACCTGTCCTGTCCTGCAGCTTAGATATGCAGAATGAGGCGTCTGGCGCCTGACGGTGCAGACAGGAGTCTCATAACACTCCCCCCTGATGTATAATCGGCATTTTGTTATCATCAAATTAAAATGAGGAGACCGGGCAGGACCCTGGGGGGCAATTTGTGTATAGTATGAAGAGCAACATTATAGCCCTTTTACTCCAGTATTACTGGAGTTTATGTGTGTTATTGGGAAAGAGTTAAAAGTTGGGGGTCACGACTGGCAGCCAGAGGACCCCACGGTCCCACACAGTAGGCAGGATCCAGGGTCATGAGTCCCAGGGACTATGTGTCCTCCCCCAGGGGGAACCAGTAGAGGGCCACAGAGCCGCCAGCCAGTCCAGGGAGGCTGGAACCCCCAGTGAACGCTTTCTCAAGAGGGCGAGATGAGGCCTAGTGCAGGGGGCCATAAAAGGACCCCCGAAAAGCTAGGGACCAGTTCACTAGACATGGCTGCCCGCCTGCCTGTCGGTCTAGATCTCAACCAACCCCCAGCAAGAGCAGGGTCCACGGTGCCTCACACCCACGATCTCTACTGATCCCGAGAAGTGGGACAAAGCTCCCACCGGCCCCACCATTTCACTGCAAATCACCAAATGATGTATAAAAGGGGGGCGATCTGTGCACACACACCCCAAACACCCTCCCCATCCCACGAGTGTGTTGCGTTACACAGCACATTAAGATGAATGTGATCTGTGCAACCCCTCTCCGTTCAAAAAAAAAGTAAGTAGAGGGGGTCGGGGGGGCAAAGAGAAAGTGAACAAATACAAAATAGCGAGCTTTATTTATAAAAGAAAACGAAAACGCCACCGTAGCCAAAAAAAAAAAAAAAAAAAAAGTGCAATTCAGCAGTGTGTGAGCGGAGCCGCTGGCACATGAGGACAAGCCTCAATAATTGTTCAGCAAGTCAATATCCTCCGCGGTGAGAGCTGATGGGGTCAAGCGCTTCGCCGGGGGGCTCTGATGTGAGGCGTCGCGCCTCTCTGGCTGGCGCCGCTGTCGCTTGACGCCGTGCCGGGCGGCCTCGGCGTGGTGGCCGCTTGAGGCGAGGGTCCGTTTTTCCGAGGCGTTCTTGTTCGCCGCGGGTTTGTGGAAATGAAGCCTCTCTCCCGCGTCCTCGTCCCGCGGCTCGCGCGCCACAGGCGCCGCGGCGTTCAGCGCCTCCCTGACGAACTTCTGCCTGCCGACTGGAGGGCGAAGGAAAGGACGAAAGCATTTTTTAATGGGTTTAATGGGCCTTCATGCGTAGGGAGCAAAGTCGAATGTGCGACACTTACAAAAGCGCAGCGCCGATATTCTGGATTCTTCGACTTTCCTCTGTTTTGGCATTTGCGCTCCGCTCGTCTCCCACTGGTTTACAACCTGATGATTACATGTGTATGAGATGTCGGACAGGCGACACGGGACAGTGACCTAAAATGCGGACTGTCATGAGTGTGTGAGGATATTCACCTGCTCTGCCCAGCCTTCCGTTTTACATCCCGCGTGGTCAAATATTTCCAGCGGTTTCTCAGAATAAATCAGCCCCAGCAAGTCCAGCATGGCCGACTTCAACCCCGCGCCAAGCTGGGGGTACAAATTCAATTTATACGTCGGCTTCTCGACAAGCTAAAAGCAAAAGATGACGGGAGTCATTAGTCCCACCTTCAAACTGCTCCCGGACACGTCCAGTTTCTCCAGCCTGGGGAGGCACGCCAGGTATCTGAGAGCCTTCTCCGAGATGGGGTTGCCTGTACCAGAAAGAGAACATGTGGCTGGGAATTTTAGTAAAAACGCGCCGCAACCTCTGCCCGCTCGAGACTCGATGATACCATAATGAGGCGGAGGCAGACAATAGCCCGGCAACTAACAGGAGACATCCAGGATCTGGAGGCGGTCCAGCCCCTTCCCCATCATCCGCACGGGCGCCGTCAGCCGCTGCAGGCCGGCGTCTGACAGGCCGTTGCCCCCGATGGAAAGCTGGATCAGACAGCTGCAGAGGAGAAGCACGGAAATCTTTTGATCATCCTGCCCAGTTACCCACGTTAAAGCAAGTGCCGGCGAATCAGCCTCAGAAATCCGGTCATTACCATGCCAACGAGCTGGATGTGAGATGCTGGAAGATCTCGTGCTCATCGCCCAGCCTGCAGCCAAACAGGTCCAGGCGCCTTAAACTGTGAAAGGACTTTATTTCATCCATCCTCTCATGCAGAAGTGGGAACCTGAGGGAGTTAAAGCATTAGACGCGTTACTGGGAAAGAAACAAAGAACTGGAAGGATGTGGTGGCCTTGTAAAATACCTATTCCTGAGACAGAGTGACCCCAGCACCATTCCTCCGTACGCGTCACTGAACAGCCGCAGAGCTTTCGGAGAAACGTCCGGGTTCAAGAACAAGCGGCTCTCCTCCGCCGCCGCAAACAGCCTGTCCCCGATCTGCTCGGGGAAGCCGACCAGGGAGTCCACATGGTGGATGTTGTCGGCCACGAACAGGAGCGTGATGTCGAAGAGGGACTTGGAGGTGTACCTCAGGCTGCCCTCCGCGTTGTAGGTGAAGACGAAGTGCTCCTTCCTCAGCACGAAGGGGTTCGTCCGTCTGCACGACGACACCGGCTTCGGCTGGGCCAGGACTATGTCGCCGACCCGGCGCAGGCTGCCCCTTTCCCGGACATACACGGTGCTGCTGCTGTCCATGCCGGGGTCGCCCTTCTTCCCCCGAGTAACGCTCAGCACACGCAGGTTCGGGTTAGCTAACCGACCCCCAGAGCTTGCTAGCTAGAGAGCTAACTAGCTTAGCCAGTTAGCCAAGACACCGAGTCGACGAATGAGCTAAAACTTGTGCAAAAAAACAAAAACAAAAAATTAAAATGACTGTTTACTTATCGGATAACTAATATATACTGCTTTCATGTTTTCAAGTCGCCAACGTTCGTTGTGGCTTCCGGTCCGGGTGGCAACCAAGAACTGATGGATTTGCCAATTTTGCCTGCACTGTCAAAATAATAGTCCCTCAAAGAGAAAAGATCTTCCTTACGATTCAGAAATATCAAAACATCAACGCGAATACAAAAAAGTTCACGTTTTTAATCGTACACAAACATCTAAGTTAGCGAATCGCGCCGTGGTGGTGAAAATAAATGAAATGATATAAGATAAAACAATTATTTTGAAATGCTTCACAGGAAATCCTCTTGTTTACATTCCTGTAGGTCCTGCTCCGGACAGCGCCAACTTGGCCGAGAAGAGTGAAATGATTTTTGGAGGATTATCGGTAAAGTGTGCGTTTTCCTTTCGCTATCGTGGCTGGAATTATGAGTCGGGAGCCGCAGAAAGTCCCAATGCGGCGTTTTGTTGTCGACATCTTCAGCTACTGATAAGCTGCGAGGTGGAGACTCAAAAAAACTAGCAGCTAACCTTTACCACTTGTGTCTGTTAGCTCAGCTCGTAGTTTGCCAATATTGATATTTGGGGAATGACTCATATGGGCTCCAAAAGCTTTGCCTTTCTCTTTTTTTTTCTTTCCCTTCGCAGCTTCTCACCAGAACGAGCTGCTTCAATCGTGCCACATCGACTTGCCCACGAACTCGTCAGTGACAGTGAGCCCTCATAAATGGCGTCAGCGAATGACCCGTTCCAGTTTCGAGGTGGGTGTCCTCGCGAAGCTGGAAATGGCTTTACGGGCGATTCGTGACGGGCTGTTCTCGTATCTCTCGCCTCTCCGTGCTCGTGGAGTTCATAGCTAACACTCGTTGCTCTGTGCCGCGCATCCCCGCCGTGAAAATGAAAGAGTTTGAGGACACGGGCGATCTGCTGGGAGCCGATGGGGACGCGACCACCATCGACATGGAGGACGTGCCCGTCGACGCCGAGAGGCAGAGAGGCGCTTCCGGTTTCGCGCTCGATGGTGACGACGAGGACGAGCTTGAAAACGATGACAAGGCACAGGTCAGGACGAGTGTGTGATGTAACTGTTATTATTATTATTAATATCGTTGCTACGGAAACATTTAACTAATTGTGTCCTTCATTTTCCCCTTTTTTCCCCTCCGCCATAGCTTCTCTCTGGGCAAAAGAAAAATCCCCCCTTCTGGACATTTGATTACTACCAAAGATTTTTTGACATCGAGACCCATCATGTAATATGTTTACTGCTTCTTTTTTATTGACTGTTAATTTGCCATATGAAGTGCTGACAAAAACAAAAAGAATCATTCAATTTCTTCCAGGTGAAGGAGAGAATCATGGGATCGGTGCTGCCGTGGCCTGGAAAGAACTTCATCCATGTCTACCTTCGCAGAAATCCCGATCTCTATGGTAGGATCACTGTACCATGTTGAGGTTGTCATACACTTATGCACATGGAAAATAAGAGTGTTGCTGTTCGTTAGCCAACTGCAGCTAGTTTTTTGGAAAAAAATAAAATAACTGCTGCTTGTCTGTCCTCTCAGGACCATTCTGGATTTGCACAACTCTGGTATTTGCTATTGCCATCAGTGGAAACATATCCAACTTTCTGGTGCACTTAGGCAAACCCACCTATAAATATACTCCGGAGTTTCGAAAAGGTAAGAGCTCGTATTCTCTAGTGTGCAGGTAGGCAACTTTAAGGTTAAAAAAAAAAAACCCCAAAAAAACTCACATATTTGAGTTATTTCTGTTTCCCAGTGAGCATTGCTGCAACGGCGATCTTCAGCTACGCTTGGCTTGTGCCACTTGGCTTGTGGGGTTTCCTGCTTTGGAGAAGCAACAAGATCATGAACTTGGTGTCATATTCCTTTATGGAGATCGCCTGCGTCTACGGCTATTCCCTTGCAGTTTACATACCCGCAGTGGTAAGTTTCTGCCTGAATAGTGTGTCTACATCCACACCTCTATTTGTTCTTTATCTGACGTTTGCTGACTCTGTGCTGTACACCAGTCAAGCATAATTTTCAAAACCACTGCATGTTTTTCGTGGAATATGATGCAACAGCCCTTTAATAAATTCTAAATTCAGGAAGAGTTTTATGTTGGCCTTTTTTGGACCTGTTTGAGAGAGGTGTCGACATATTTGAATGATTGTTGTTGGGACTGTAATTTTTGATGCTGTCGAACTGTGCTGAGACGTGTCCCTAATATTCTGGCATTCTAATGCATATAAGTGGGATGACCAAGACATTAAGGATACCTCTCAGTATAACCCAATAATAATCATTAAAATATGTTAAAACCTCTCTCATACAGATTCAATAAAAATTCAACATAAAATTCCCCCTGAAGGGAGAATTTATTGCAGGGCTGTCATATTATTTTCTATGGCGAACGTGCAGCGGTCATAATGTGATGCGTGATTGGTGTATAAATGTGTGTATTTTTATATTATTTTGCCAAACCTGTACTCCTCTCGCCGCATTAGACAGTCATGGGCAGTGTTACTAAATTAACTGAGTCGTCACAATAACTAATAATAGTGTAATATAAAGTGTACGCAGAGAGATTAAAGATCTGTGTCCCCGCTGCAGTGGTCTCAGGATGTGGTGCATACTGAGCACAGCTCAAAAGAAACAAATTGCATTATTACTTAAATACATTTTAATTTTGAATGGAGAAACAGGGAAATCTACCTCCTGGCACAACCAAACAGATGCGGCAGCAGTCAAAGACGTTATCTCATATCAGCCTGACAGCACTGCATTTTTAAAAAGGATCCAGAGCCCCAGCTTGGTTTCATTTTTAATGCACCATGAGCATTGAGTCCAGGAGTCTGGTATTGACTAATGACGTCTGTCCAGCCTCAAGTGTTCTAAATTGATTTTACGTATTCCCCCTGAAATGTGAACGCGTTGCCGGCAGCGTTTGTGTCTCGCTACGCGTGCTATACCAGATGCATATCTAATCACGCTCTTGTCTCCACAACGAGGTCCTATGGATTGTCCCGTTCGAGTGGCTGAGGTGGTGCTCCATCGCCGTGGCGCTCTGCCTGTCCGGCTCGGTTCTGGTGATCACCTTCTTACCCGCGGTCCGGGACGACCACCCCAAAGTTATCGTAGCAGTGATGTCGGCCATAGTGGTGCTCAACGCCCTGCTCGCCGTTGGCTGCAAGGTAACAGCGACCTCTGCGGCGGCGGCGGCGCTGCCTTCACTAAACTTTACTGGGAGGCTTCTTTCCTAATTTTCAAAGCGATGGAAAATAAATCTGTTTGGAGATACAAGATCCTGCACCCTTTGTGCTGCTCTGGCAAACCACTCGCGCGCGCGTCCGGCGGATTCGAGCCGCACGTCCATCTCGGCGCAGATAACAACAACGGTTGACTCGCTCTCATTTGTCCTCAGTTATCTCAGGAGCTTGGTCCATGCCACCGATCTCAGCAGCACGGGCCAACTTCCTCCGACCCGGCTTGACCGCGTCAGTCATGGGCGCTGCTCACAGACACTCGTTTTTTTTCTTGTTTTTTTTTTCTTTGCATGTTCCCGCACGTGTCTTTCTGGGAAATTACTTCCCAGCAGTGTCACGTTTGCTTCCTTCAGCTTCATCGGAAACTCTGACCGGCTTTGCGAGCGGGTGTGAGAACAGGCCATTAGCGCTGTTCCTCGCGCTGGTGCTGTCAGGTCGGCAGCGGTATCGTATGTCTGGTCACATTCGTGTAATTAGTCGACAAAGTAGGCTTAAGCCTGAGCGCTGAGCAAGATGAATGGATGGCAGGAAACCTGTATTCCCTCCCGTGATTGTGAACATTTGCTGCCCACTTGCTCACAGACACTCTGTCTTTAGCTCTTGATCGATCAGCTTTTTTTCCCCTCTTCTTCTTCATCTGATCATTATCCCTTTGCAGGATTCTTTTTCACTCTTTCTAATTTGTTGCTATTGTGTTTTTTTTCTAGGCTTACTTCTTCAGCAAACCAGAAGCGGCAACACCGACCGAAAAGACTGCCGCAACAGTGGCGATCAAGCCGTTGACATGAAAAGACTCTTCATCATCTTAATGGTAAACAGAAGTGAGATGGAATCGTTTTGAGACACGATTCTGTTGTATAAAACAGCAATAAGCTGTTGCATCAAAGTCATATATACCAATTGGTTCCCCTCTTCAGTCGCAGATCTCAAATCTTGGCCTATTTTTATGGCTCTGGCTTGGGTGCATGTTCCCCTGACCTGTTAAGTGTAGAACATCTGATACTGGACTTCCTTCACATGATTTCTCCTTCCCAAAGCAAATGTTATTCTTTTTTCTTTTTTTTTTTGCAGCTTCTCCTGTTGCCTTATTAGAGAGACTCGGGTTGCTGTGGTTATGAAGTCACGGGTCGTCTGGATTTCACCTCCGCCCGCTGCACGTTCTGGCTTAAGTCCTCCAACACAAGTGTGGAAGCCGAAAAAATGAACACTGATACCTTGTACATTATTTCTAATGGGCTGGGTTCTAAACTGTCTTTTGGATGAGTGGGGGTATGGTGTCACTCGGCACACCCAGTATGGTATTTTTCCACCTGTTATTTAGATATTTAGAAAACCAGCCTGTGCTGTAATAATAGAGGCATCAGAGGCGTATGCAATTATTTTATATTCTGGTTATGGGACTAGGATTGTATACATTTTGTACATGATTTTCTACATGGACAGAGTAACTTTTTACAGATTTTGGTAGGATATTAGCCGTTTTGGACTCTGTTATTATTTTACGTTTTTATTTTATTTTTTACTCACCATCCTAAATGTCCAAAGGATTAACCTTGTAATTACTTAAATTGAGATAAGCAAGCATACTTGATGAAATATATGAGATTTAAGTAATTTAATTAATTTTCTGTTGGAAAAAAAATTTGTAAAATTTGAAAAAAAAATCTGTTTGAGAGAGACGTTTAATCTGTTCGACATATGTTAGTGACCGTAATTTGTGATGCTGTTGAACTGTTCTGGGCGATACTGAGAGGTGTCCCTAATATTTCGGTCATCCTACTCATATGCATTGGGGTGACAAAATATAAGGGTCATGTTATATACATCAAATAGATTCAATAAAATTCAACATGAAATTCCAGAAGGGAGAATTTATTGCAGCGCAGTTACAGAACATTGAAATACTGTATTAACTAAAGACTTTATCAGCAGCTACCTTAAACAAGACCGATGCTTCACAGTGCTCAAATCAAGCTTGAAAGCTGTTTAAACAAAATAATATGATAAATTTAAATTTCAATGTTGCCACCTAAGGAATTTGGTATTTTGTGTCTTAGATCTCTGTCCTTACTACATGTTTATGATCTGCAATAACAGTTTGTCAGGAGTTTTGAGGTTGCAAAAGGTAAACACAATTCTCTCACTAATCTTGCAGCGTTTAGCATCACAGCGTTAAAATCACCCGACGACACGTGTGCAGCAGTGTGACTTTTCTTTTTTTTTGTTTTTTCAATCGGCTCCTTTCACCGGTTTGACATTTTAAATATTTAAGGGAGAGGATGTAACTAATAGGTTCAACTTCAACATTTCAAAGCCGAGCGTCTTAAGCATAAAATGCGGACATTTGGCCGCTGCTCTTTTTCTTTCCGACTCATCCATCTAAACTGTCATGAAGTGCGGGGAGACTGATAGAACCCACTGTGCCACCCGCGGTGGAAAATGTCACATATCCGCATGCGTCGCCCGTTTCTGCACCGCGGCGTGCGGACAGTAGCTGCCATGCAGGCGGCTTTCTGTTTTATATTTCCATCAGTGACCCACGTTTTTAGATTAATTAACAAGATTGGAAAGAAAGGAAGAAAAAAAAAAACAAAAAGCAAAATCGTGTCACTTGAAACTGTGTCAATGGGTTGGCGGCGCCCTAATTAATGGTCATTCTAGCCCCAGCTTTGAGTTACACCGGAGCTGCCTGTCTCACAGATAACCCTGCGAGGGGAATGTCACCCGCCTCAGTCTCTGGCGTGCAGGCAGCCGCTTCGTGGGTTGACAAACACAATGCGCAGGGACGCACTTGAATAGCTTGTGAGTAACTACATTTTTAATTTTTTTTGTTCACATGTGCATTGCGACTTGGATGTTTGAGAATGGCTGCCTCGAATGGCAAATTTGAAAAAGTGTCCAAATTTGAGACCTTAAAGCTCCTGGAAAAATGTAGGAAAGAGAGAGACGACGCCATGCACAGGGAAAACGTCCTGCGTGAGAAACTCAGGCAGTACGAGTCAAGGATGCGCTCAACCGAGGCCCTGAAGCAGAAGCTGAAGACCTTGACGATGGACAACAAGGAGCTGAGGAAACAGGTGAAGGTTCTTCGTACGGAGATCGGGCTCGAGTGCAGCCCCAAGTTTAACGGGAAGACCACAAAGGACATAATCAACGACTTGCACGAAAAGGAGCGCGAGTGCAACTCCCTGGTGGAGAAGGCTGGGAAGCTGAGCCTGACCATCGACGATCTGACATCGGAGTTGGCGAACACAGTCACCTCGAAAACCCTCCTGGAGGATCAGGTGCAATCGTTGCAGCAGAACCTCAAGGACATGACGAATAATCAGCGGCGTCTGCTGAAGTTGTGGGAGGATAAGAAGATCCAGAGGGAGCAGCTGGCCCTCCCTGCGATTGGCCAGAAGCCTGCACTCAGACCATACATCCACAGGGCGATTCAAACGGAGATGTCCATCAGCTCTTCCCAAAAGCTTCCCGTCAATGCGTTTGAGACGAAGCCGTTCTCTCGGGACAATGAGAGGAAAACCATTCTGGATAAACATGGTTTTGCAACCTATGGAAATGGCTATCATCTTGACAAGAAGGCTTTGATGCAGGATGACACGAACAGGATCCAGAACTGACTTGACTCACTTAAAACCAGCAAACACACTTGACTGAGCAAGAAACACTTAAAGAATAACTATGGACTTATGTTAGTATATGTAATTGACAAAAAAATTTGAGCATTTTACAGTTTAAAAAGTTTTAGATGATTAATGCTGGTTGGATTTATTGGTGCTCTGTGTAAATTATTCCAGTGACGATATTGTTATTGCTTTTGAAATACAAACATTGCCTGACATTTGATACAAATAAATATATACATATATGAGCTTATGTGAGGCTGAGAACAAAGACGAATTAGTTTGAATTCATGTGACCGTTTTCATGTAAACAAACATAGCAAAATTTAAACCGCAGACGTGTACATTTATCTACAGGCACTTAGATGGACGACTTTTAGGAGGGGTCCTTCGGAGGCCCTTTGAATGCATGTGGCGCGACAAGAAAATAGTATGACAGAAGGGAAGCCGCCGAGGTTTTAAACGTCCCCCAGTGAAACAAGCGACATGTTTTCAACGGAGCAAAGTTGTTGGTTCGTCCGTAAGGTGAGTGCTTTGCTTTGTTAACGTCAGCCGTTCGTACGTGAAAGAAAAGTTAGCCGCAGTTAGCCAATGTGCTAACCAGTAGCAGCCTCTCTATTTATGCTAGCTAAAGTCAGCTACCGTTTCAACTTTTTAAAAAAAAAAAAACTTATCATATAAAACCACCACAAAAAGCAGCACGAAACGTAAAATCATGAAAAAAAAGTTAGTAAATCAAAGGCAGCGTGTCAGTTCGCATAAAAGTAATTTGGGTTTTCCTTCGAATGTTCTTTGGTGGAGCATAAATGTCAACAAGAGCAGGGAATAAAGAGGGACGTCTGCTAGGTTCTCGTATGTAAACGTGGTGTTAATCAGAAAGGATATAAGGGTGTTATTACTTTTTGAAAAACCTCGTGTGAAAATACTCTCACCGACCGCTTTACAAAGGGTTTTCTGTTGCTGTAGGCCAGCTGCTTCAAGGTCGGAAGTGTTGGGCAGTCAGAGATTCCCGACTGTTTGGTTTCATAGTTATTCCAGAATCAAATTGATTTTTTATGTCAGTTGCATATTTTGGATATGCGTAATATTCTAACTTAATCTTAACGTGAAGAATCTGCAAATCTTTAGTCTTTTCTCTCAGTTTGTTTTTGCCAAAGAAAACTTTTTTTTTTTAAAGTAATGTGCTAGATAATCCAGTACATGACTTTAATGAAACGCGTGTATCTGCCATCGAGTTGTATGTATACACTCACTGACCACTTTATTAGGTACTTAATAAAAGGTCTCCTCCGTAAACCTTAGAGATGGTTGTGTATGAAAACCCCAGCACATCAGCAGTTGCTGGAATACTCAGCCCGTCTGGCACCAACAACAATGCCAAATTCAGTTATACCACATTTCTTCATCATTCCGATGCCCAGTTTGAACTTCAGCACATCATGAACAGGCTGCAAACAAGTGTAAGTGGTCTGTGTATGTAACAAGAAATGCGTTTTCAAAGCTGTCGACGCCAAACGCTGCCAGTCAGAGTGACCCCTGGATAATGCGCAGCATCTCACAGTGTGTCCCCTTTAACATTTGTCAATTTTTGATCACAGTAAATGTTTTCTTTATCTAAGATATAATGGCGAATGTGGTGTTAAAATAACTGGCCAAACATTACTCATTTAAACACGTTAGGTCTTTTGCGATGCTTCCTGATTTACATCACAGATAGCGAAAGCATCTAAAGTTTTAACTCTAAAATACCCCTTTTTTCCAACTTTTTAAAAGTATTGTGGGCAAAGCTAAAACACGGGATGTAGTTTTAAAACCGTGACATCCCTCTATATCAGGCACAAATCAGTCAGGGTCACGGTTGTTATGAATGTCTGCACCGTGCAGGTGATTTGCTGGAGAGCTGCAGCCAGTATTGCTTGGGCCGTCCTCCTGTTGCCACCCACCACGGCCATTCTTGTGACCATCAGCAGGTTCAGTCTTCTCCACCCCATCCAGACGATATCAGGTCAGCCACCATATTCATTAAGTCATCTAATTGTTGCCTCTTTTTTTTCCCCGCCTTTAAAGCTAACTACATGCTCTTCTTGTTCTGCAGAATGTCTCTCCCTCCTAACAAGTGCAAGTGCCATCTTCTCATTTATCCTACTGTGTGGAGTTATCATCATGGTTGGGTTCCTGAACCTCGAGTATTATACTGGTGAGCGGCAGGAGCAGGGAGTCGAAACGATGCAGAAGTCGATTTAGGATGCGAGTTTTTTAGTTAGATCTGGTGTCTGTCAACTTAAGACACTGGTGTTTCGCTGTGTTTTCATGCAGGCAGTCAAATTATATCACTTGTCATTTTAGCATTTCATGAGTAGCAGAAAATTTGTTTGAAAACATATTGACTGACAGGAATATGGAATGGAGTGCATATGACACAGCTAAAAAAGGATTCCATGTTTACAATGACTGTGACTATGATGAGTTTGTTTTATCAATTGTCTAATCAATACAATGTTTGAAATCAAACCAGTTCCCAAGTAATTACAGCCCTTAGTAATCTTAAAACACATTTTCTAATGTTGTTCCATTAAAAGCCTTCATTTCTAATGACATGAAACCAGGAAACAGAAGAGTTACTTGCATTGGTGAGACTCTACAAGCAAAATTTGTGTTTTGTCCTCTTAATTGTCTAAGATATCGGAAAAAAAAACTCAGTCATATTCCACCTGTCATGCCTGCACATTCACAGAAAGCAGTCCGTGAACAGTGAAAATAGTAAAAACCTACCTAAATGCCAAATTTTTGTCTTAACTCGCACCCTCTTCCTCCTCCCCGTCTCTCTCCAGTCATCCCCACAATCGCATGCTCGAGAATCGCCCTTTTGACCCAGCTGCTCCACCCCCGTCAGTTTGTCAACTCTCTGGTCCACTGCATCATGGGAGTGGTGGTGGCGTGGTGCTCTGCCGTCACCATCGGCGGCAGATACGAGATGATGGGATCCCCGTGCGCGCAGAGCGACGGGTGAGTTGCCGCCACACACTGTCAGGCTGAGCTGCCAGTCAACAGTCTAATGGCTCCAATTTGTTCTGGACCCCCGGCAGCTCCCCTCAGATGTGTCTGAACGAGTATCACCTCATCCTCTTGCTGGCGGGAGCTTTTGTCGGATTGTCCCACAGTCTGTTTGGGGTGATCAACAACATGAACTACATCTCTTTCCGCACTGTGCAGGTAAGTTGATCCGAACTTAGTAATTTCATCTGTCAAATAGCGATGCAGAGACTGAAAATCCTTTCTTGCATGTGAACCATTAACCTCTATAGTTCTGTGTACATCTGACTTTTGTCGCTGCCGATCAAACCTCGATAACTTGTTTCACTGATCAGCCATAACATTACGACCACTGCATGTTCACCATAGAATATAATGCAACAGGCTTGCAATAAATTCTCCCCTCAGGAGGAGTTTTATGTTGAATTATTTCCTTATTGGATCTGTTTGAGAGAGGCGTTGACATATTTGAATGATTATTGGATCTGTAATTTGTGATGATTTTGAACTGTACTGGGTTATACTGAGAGGCGTCCCTAATATTTCGGTCACCACACTCATGCATTAGTGACAAAATATTAGGGACACCTCTCATTATAACAGTGTAATAAGAATTCATGATCTATGATCTTCAACCATTGCTGTTTTTTCCCTCAGCAATATAAGTACCTTCGCTTTAAGGGATGCCTCCCCCTGGTGGTGAAGTGCAGCATCACTCAGGCTCTCTACTCTGTCAGGAACTACATTGTAGTGTATTTCTTTTTGGGTAAGTGACCCCCCCCCTTTTTTAACTTGAAACTCCATTATTGTCTTTAAAAGAAAACTGGGTCGTTGCCTTAAGAGCCCCTTAAATCTTAGAACAAACCCAGTTCCCTGCGTTGCTATCTTTTCAAAAGTAATGTTTAGAGTGTGTGTGTGTGTGTGTGTGAGTGTGAGTGTGTGTGTGTGTGTGTGTGTGTGTGTATATGCGCGCTGATGAATAATGTTTGCCGTTAACAGGATACGTTCCAAGAGAATGGACCTGTA
>CAAKHG010023304.1:7725-19654 GCA_901007715.1 Dactylopterus volitans
GTCTCTTCGGAGGTGTGACTGGCCTTGAGGCTCTGTGTCTTGTGTAGGGGGAAACCTTTTTGGGAACAGGACTAACTTGTATCGCAGTGCCAACATTTTTCCTAGCATCAACTCTCTCGTCACTACTGTCAGAGTCAGAGGTAGAATCTGTGACGCTGGGTTCTTCCCTAGATTTAGAAGTTTGGGTCACGACTTCTAATTGGTTAACTTGTGGTGTGATGGCAGAGTCGTGGTCACTCCGGCTGATACTCTGGATTACCTCTGCGGCGTCTTGATTGCCCGATTGTCTTATTGGGATCATGTTGGAAGGGTTGTCATCACCCTGCACACCCTGCTTACCTGAAGTTTCAGGTGTATCCTCTTTTGCTGACTGGTTAGTCTGACTTCCAACACTGCCTCCTTTTAGCTTTCCTGGTTGGAAGGGTTTATGCATGGGGCCTCTAAGTGGAACTTTAGGTGGTCGAAGGTGTGCTTGGGTTCTGTTTAGGAAAGGCCCTACATACCGATGTGGGCGGCCTAGTCGGGAGGTTGGTGGAAGGGAGGAACGGACTCCATTAGCGCTTGTCTCATTCAATTCAGTGGACATACCTGACTCAAATCTGTTGTCAGTGTTCCCCATTCCTGACCTTGCGTCTTCGGCTGGATGGGATTTGGCAGAGACGGGAGGAAATGAAGTGGCGGGCAAATCAGTGGAGACTATATTCTTTTTCTGTGGTTGTAAAGGTTGAGAAGGGCGAGTGAGGGGCCTCAAGTTGGGATGAGTTTGGTTCTGAAATGACCCGACCTTTGAAAGAGGGCGACGCAAGTATCCCCCCTTTGGAATGAGACGACGGACCGGAGGTCTTCCTCTGCCTATCAGCGTTTTTTTCTGTTTTTGTTCAACTCCAGGGGATGTAAAAGACATTTCTCCATCTCTGTCTTGACTTGAATCCTCTACTGGCGCATTCACCTTGAATACCGATGACTCCTCTGAAGCAGTTGTAGTGGGTGAAGATGAACCACCTGTAGCGTTAGAGGTTTGTCTTGTCTCGGTCTCTTTTCCAGGGAGGAGGGTCAATGGAAAAGATGAACGATAAGGTTTTCTGAAACTAAGGTTGGCTCGGTTCTGAAAGGGTCCCATTTTTGGGTGTGGGCGACGAATGTACCCCCCTTTTGGAGGTGTGCGGCGGAAAACGGGTAAGCCACCTTCTCTTGAAGGCACTTTTCTGTCCTCTGGTGAAGCAACATCAATGGTATGTTTGTTATCATCAGCTGAATCCTTCTCAACTGAACCTGACCTTTCAGAGGACGGTGAAGGTGATGTTGTTGTTGATGATGATGACGACGGTGATGATGCCACTGTTGGTGGTGGCGAAAACGGTGAAGTTTTTTCCACAGAAGGAAATGGTGCTGCCGTTGTTAATGAAGATGGTGAAGTTGCTCCCACAGCCGAAGAGGATGGCGGCGGCGATGACGGCACAGCTGCTGATTGCAATGATGGTGGTGAGGCTGATGGGACCGAAGGGACTGATGACAGCGGCTTCGGTCCTCTCAGAGTCTGCTTCCTTACTGTTTTGTCATTAACAGAAAGGTTTGAAGGCTTGTACAGGTGAACGGAAAATGTTGTGATATTCAGACGGTCAAAAGTGTCTGTCAGGAGTTTATGTAGAGGATCCGGCGATGGACCGAGCTCGCCCTCTGAGGACGACACCTCAAAATGAGAATCAGAACGTTTCATTAGTGTATCATCTGTTTCAGAGGTACCCTGATGTGCTCCGTCCCCTTTACACCCGCTGCCTCTGTCTTTAAGAGGTAATCTGATGTGTGTCACTTTAATTTTGTTCATACATGTCTTCCCACGGCTTTGAACAGCTGAGTTTGGCTCTGAGGACACTGGATCAGTGTTGCCTCCTGGGACTTCTGTGCCAACATCTGATTGTATTTTCAAGCCAACAGGAGCACTTGGTTCCTCCAAGCTAGTTTGCCCGCTGGTATTTAAAACAGTCCCAGACATTAACACTTTGTCTTTGTCCTCCCTCCGCGGAGTAGCTGATGTCTCTCCTCTGGGATCTTTCCCAGGAACCGGAACGTTTCTTGCTTTAGGTTTCTTGGCCGTCGTCAGCACCTTCTTCTTCTCCACTACTGGGAGCTTTTTTAAAGGCCTCGGGTCAACCTTTCTACCTCCAGGCACAACCTTTGTTGTATTCCCACGTAACATGGTTGGAATATTAGGCTTCCTGGACAATTTGGCCCTGTCAGCAAGTTTTGGCTTGGTGTCATCTTTTCTGCTGATCAGGGGTTTAGTCCCGGCATTCACAGTGGCTGAGGGGTCTTGGTAAAGCCTGATAATTCCTCTGACTTTTGCAGAGTTAGCCTCGCTCCCGTCCTCCCTCTTCCCCTGTGGGGCAACGCCTTGCTTCTCAGGCGATGTGCTCAGCTCCCGGTGTCTGACGCCAACATCACGGATCAGCGATGGCATGACGTGAGTGGCCACATCTGCCAGGGAAACCTTTGGTAATGTGTTTCCTAAAGATGCGAAGGAAGTGCATTTGGAGACACAGTTATGGTTATCAAGTGCAGCTGTTAATCAAAAATCAAGGGACGATCGGCTCTTATCAAATGGGAGGGGCTTCCAATCATGATTTTGATGAGCCCAGATACAAGAAATCATGAGTGAACAAGCAAACAAAAGCGTTGGCGTTTGTGTCCAACCTGCAAGGAGAAAATTGAAATGTTGTTAATGGAGAACTTAAAAACAGGGATTCAAAGTCCTTGATGCCTGCTTGACCTCTGAGAGGGGAAAAAAAATCAGCCTCTGAATATTTTCCTCTGAACTTATTTAATTGTTCCCGCTGAGGCTGAAGCGGCACGGCGCTTCGTGAAGTCTCCCGGCTGCAGCGGCTTTTATACGACGCGTTTTATTCGATAACGATGACGGTGCCTGGACACGTCAAGTTTCACTGACTCTTACTTTGCAGGAAAAAAACAGCAGAAGGGATTTTTTTCCAGTTGTTCCCTTGTGGTTCATCTGCAGTTTTACCTCTCGATACTTCTTCATTCTTTATCTTTTTTATTTTTTCGGCATCTATTTTTGTTTCATTTCCAACTTTGCTATTTTGCAATCCACAGTTCTTGCAGTAGCGTAGGTTTCTGTGTCTGCGTATGTGTGTGTGTGTGTGTGTGTTAGGGCTGGGCGATATGGACAAAATCTTCTATGATGATATGGATGATTTCATATCACGATACTGATATATATCATGATATATATGACTTTCTCTGTTTAGACCACTGTTAGGGACGCCACCGATGCACATTTTTTCACTTCCGAACCGATACCTGAATTTGGATATTCGCCGATACTGATACCAGAGCCAATACTCCAAGACGAAAGCGAAAAAAAAAATACCCGTCTGATTTCAAAATGACTCCAGAAAGGATTCCCTCGTTTCGTCTTCCTGCCCCCGGGCTAAAAACTCCCCGTGCTCTTTTGCGTGGTGCTTTTTCGAATGTTTGATAACATTGGTGCTGTCGTCCTGCAGCGACCTGGCCAGAGTTACTGTCACCAGTGTCATGAGTAAGCCAGATCTTCTTCTGTGAAGTTGAATGCTCATGTTTCCGAGCGTTACTGAACGTTAAATGGAAGTGCTGCCTTTTCTGAGTGTCTGTGAACGCATCTTGAGAGGGAGACGCTGCAGCAAGCGTGTGTGTGTGTCTGCAATAGGAGGTTTTCACTTGACGTCACTTCCGTGTTGAGCGGCGGGCATGAAATACAAATGGAGGGCAGGAAGTGATTTACTAACGAAGAAAGTAGATGGTAGATAGTCTGGATAAGCCGATGTTTGTGGTTGCTCAAATCGACAAAGGGGTCGTTCCCCTTTGTGAACGACCGAGCTGGTCGTTCACAAAGGGGAAAAATGTAAGAAGCTCACGGAAAAATGCCGGAAAAAAGGTCTCTTACATGTTGGCCTCCGCTCTGGAGGAGCAGGGCCGGATGACGCCCGCGTGTGCAGCCGCCACTTCCTGAAAGGTAACTTGTTTACTAGCTTATAGTTAACATTTTCTTTCCTCTGTGACACCGACGTTGTTTTTTTTCTTAACTTTGTTGAACTTAGGTCAAGTCAAACTGAATAACCCACATTTACTAGGCGTATATACGTAACGTTACGTCTCATGAGTCAGTGGTTCATCTGTGTAAATTAAATGAGGTGGGGTGGGTAACCTGGGCTCCTGCCGGTAACCTGGGTTACCACTTTCACCCGATATATGAGGGCTCTTAGCTGACGCTGAGACACACTGCGCTTCATAGCTGCTGCTAACCGCTGATGCTAACAGATGCTAACTATGCTATAGCCATAAATAAAAATACTCACCCTGGCTGAAACCAAAAGGAGGTGGCTGTCTAAAATCTATGAGCCCAGGTGGTGCTTTGAAAGTCCCTGTAAGCCTCCGTACTTTTGTCTGCCTCCATTCGTTGTTTGCTGTAGAAAGACGTCTGGAGAAGCAGCTGGTTGCTAATGTCCACTGCCTCCATAGCAGGCAGCTCCTTTACATCTTTGGAAAGACCGGTCTTCTTCAGAAGATCTGGATGTTTGCTGACCTTTACAGACACCTTTCTCTCGTAAACTGGAACAATACGCACTTTCCTTCATCGCTGATATTTACTTCCTGCCCTCCGTTTGCTTTCCGCGCGGTTTCAAAATCACGTGGCTGAAAACAAACCACGCCGGCCACGCTGGTGTGTTAGAGAGCGCTAAGCTAGGCTTTTGTAATAAAAGCACCAGATAAACCGGCCAGCGTCTCTGCGAGTGTCACCGAGAGCCGTTACAGCACATTGTGACGAGTTTCTGCCTCTGGGACGCTGCACGATGCCGGTTTACTTTGCGGCGTCTCAAGAGTAAAGTATCACCATTCCACATCTCGCAGGCAGGAATCGCTTGTGGAGTCATTCCAGCAGACAACGTGGAAGCACCAGGCACAGACACAGATCGTGGATCGGAAATGTCCGATCCGTGAATTACGTGCTGGATCGGCGCGGCCCCATCCCGAACCATAAAGCCCGTCTGACCGTAAAGCTGCAAAGCAGCTGCGCATGTGCGACCCCTTTTAGGGCAGCTTTTACACACAGAAAGGACTGAGGTGAATATCCATCGAAAGACATTTTTCTGCAGTCATATGATTTCTATCATCATATCGGCCAGCCCGAGTACGTGTGTGTATGGATGGTTCAGACGTTTCATTGGTCGTCTTTGCTCGGACTCACCAGGAACCACCTGCGTGGTCGCTGCCTCACTCTGACTGGTGCCTTTTTCCGCCAGCAGTTTGATGTCATACAAATGCCCCGCCTCCAGCTGCTCGATGTGGGCGGAGTCTCTGTCAGGGGGGATGGTCACCTCTTGACCCCTCCCTACTCCGTCACTGGGTGACACAGTCATGCGGTACCTGTCGATCTCCCCGGCCGACTTCTCCCATTGGACCACGGCAGACGAGGAAGTCGTCTTGACCACCTGGAGGTTGGTGGGTCCCGAGATGCCTGAGGACGAAACAAAGACGAACGCTTTTCTATGTTTTCTTATCTGCTCAGGGTGACATTTGACTTTGGTGTGAATATTATGGACATCAAAAAGGTTTTATTAATTGAACAGAGACTGAACTCAGCATCTAGAGCATCTGTTGTTATGCAGTCGAGCTCCACCAGCCATGACATTGCTCTTCTGTTTAGAGACATTTAAGCATATATTCATTCCAGGTGTGAAACTACATGTTCACGTCTCAGAGGAGACCAGAGTAGAGTAGATGAAAGCAGCATCTCACGTGTCATGAACTGGGTCGAGGCCTCGGCTCCCCTCCTGCCGTCCAGCTCGCCGCTGACGGTGACGTCGTACTCCAGTCCGGCCGCCAGCCCCGTCTGGGTGAAGCTGCTCTGGTTGCCCTCCACCTGGACGGTCACCTGCTGGTCGCTGTCCTTCTGTTTCAGCAGAGAAGCAAAGACGTGTCAATGAGCCGGCGCAACCACTGAAACCACCAGACACCTTCTTGCTTTCGTTTCAGTACAACTGGAAGAAAAAGCTGGCGGGCGGCAGTGCCGCTGTGACATCACAGGATTGGAGTTCCTGGCGCTGATGTGAGGAAACGTCTCGTTTTTTGGCTCCAGCAACATTCAAACATGCCATTTACTGTCTGAACACAGTATTACTAGAAGTCCTTGAACACATCACAAACATGTTGCAAACATGCTTTCATCACTGATCCACAGGTGTCCCACAAAGATCTATCCTGGGCCCATTGCTATTTACAATGACCTCTGTCTGCATGCAATGACACCAGCATCCAAGCATGCGGCGGACACAGTAATTAACTCACATGATAGCAATGTGATGCAAGTTGCTAAGTTCATCGCAAACACATGAATCTCGTGCTCCTGATACAGGATCTGCACTCAGTGAAGAGAGCTCATGGCCTAGCTTAGCAGGCCAGGGAGCAGTCCCAGCTATGTCTCTGGGGTCATCAGGTGGGAACCTCCCTTCATCAGTGCTTCGTCTAGTTGGTCCAACGACACCTTCCAGAGGCTAGACAGCGATCTCTGGCGTCCCAGAGTCGCCCCCCTAATGCCAGGTATCACTGCTCCTCACCACTGCACGCCAAATTCCTAGCACATGCTACTACTGCTAGCGTAGCCACGACAGCACGTCACCTTCAACAAAAAGGACTAAAAACAGAGGGGTTATATTTGTCTTTGGATATAACAGTTTGTTTAAATTCCCACCAATTTATATTTATTTGCCATAAATTCCCATAATTCCCACAGAAGGTCTATTTTGGAATATTTCCAAAATTCCCCAGTTTAACTTCCCATAAAATTTTTTAGGAAATTTACTGGACTTTTTCCACCCCCTCGCAACTCTGGTTTGGACTCCTGTTTGAAGGTCCTGATGGCAGACTCTTGCTTCCCTCATGTTTTTAGCTTCCTTAAAGGTGTTTCATGTTCAGGCGCCTTTATGGCTTCCTTGTTTCACAACTGCAGGTGGTTTCAGATGACTGGACGAGGCAAACGTCTGACTTCAATACCGGACCCCGTATAGTGGCCACAGAGCATACAGGGAAGAAACGGTCACCGGGAGCCACCCAGTCACCAGGAGTCACCAGGAGCCACCGTGTCACCAGAAGCCACTGAGTCACCGTGAGCTACCAAGTCACCAGGAACCACTGTGTCACCGGGAGCCACCGAGTCACCAGGAGTCACCAGGAGCCACTGAGTCACCGTGAGCTACCGAGTCACCAGGAACCACAGAGTCACCGGGAGCCACCGAGTCACCAGGAGCCACCGAGTCACCAGGAGCCACCGTGTCACCAGGAGCCACCGAGTCACCAGGAGCCACCGAGTCACCAGGAGCCACCGAGTCACCAGGAGCCACCGAGTCACCAGGAGCCACCGTGTCACCAGGAGCCACCGTGTCACCAGGAGCCACCGAGTCACCAGGAGCCACCGTGTCACCAGGAGCCACCGAGTCACCAGGAGCCACTGAGTCACCAGGAGCCACCGAGCCACCGGGAGCCACTGAGTCACCAGGAGCCACCGTGTCACCAGGAGCCACCGTGTCACCAGGAGCCACCGAGTCACCAGGAGCCACCGTGTCACCAGGAGCCACCGAGTCACCAGGAGTCACCAGGAGTCACTGAGTCACCGGGAGCCACCGAGTCACCAGGAGCCACCGAGCCACCGGGAGCCACCGTGTCACAAGGAGCCACCGTGTCACCAGGAGCCTCCATGTCACCAGGAGCCACCGAGTCACCAGGAGCCACTGAGTCACCAGAAGCCACCGAGCCACCGGGAGCCACTGAGTCACCAGGAGCCACAGTGTCACCGGGAGCCACCGTGTCACCAGGAGTCACCAGGAGCCACTGAGTCACCGTGAGCTACCGAGTCACCAGGAACCACTGTGTCACTGGGAGCCACCGAGTCACCAGGAACCACAGAGTCACCGGGAGCCACCGTGTCACCAGGAGCCACCGAGTCACCAGGAGCCACCGAGTCACCAGGAGCCACCGAGCCACCGGGAGCCACCGTGTCACCAGGAGTCACCAGAAGCCACTGAGTCACCGTGAGCTACCAAGTCACCAGGAACCACTGTGTCACCGGGAGCCACCGAGTCACCAGGAGTCACCAGGAGCCACTGAGTCACCAGGAGCCACCGTGTCACCAGGAGCCACCGTGTCACCAGGAGCCTCCATGTCACCAGGAGCCACCGAGTCACCAGGAGCCACTGAGTCACCAGGAGCCACTGAGTCACCAGGAGCCAGGAGCCACCGGGAGCCACTGAGTCACCAGGAGCCACAGAGTCACCGGGAGCCACCGTGTCACCAGGAGTCACCAGGAGCCACTGAGTCACCGTGAGCTACCGAGTCACCAGGAACCACTGTGTCACTGGGAGCCACCGAGTCACCAGGAACCACAGAGTCACCGGGAGCCACCGTGTCACCAGGAGCCACCGAGTCACCAGGAGCCACCGAGTCACCAGGAGCCACCGAGTCACCAGGAGCCACCGAGTCACCAGGAGCCACAGAGTCACCGGGAGCCACCGTGTCACCAGGAGCCACCGAGTCACCAGGAGCCACCGAGTCACCAGGAGCCACCGAGCCACCGGGAGCCACTGAGTCACCAGGAGCCACAGTGTCACCGGGAGCCACCGTGTCACCAGGAGCCACCGTGTCACCAGGAGCCTCCATGTCACCAGCAGCCACCGAGTCACCAGGAGCCACCGTGTCACCAGGAGCCACCGAGTCACCAGGAGCCACTGAGTCACCAGGAGCCACCGAGTCACCAGGAGCCACCGAGTCACCAGGAGCCACCGAGTCACCAGGAGCCTACGTGAGCAAGTCTGGCAACGTTGACTCTCGGCTGTCTGACAAACATGATCAGGAATCCCGGAATAACCTCGCTGAAGAATCGATGTTCACGGCTGAACTGAGAGCTGTGCTTGTCCCTCCAGCTGATGACCCATCATGTATCGCTGTCATTCATCTCACTTCCTTGACTTCAGGGGCCGCGTCGCTCGCTGCAGCTGACTTCCTGTTAGGAAAGTGACGATTCACTTTCCGAGCTCAAAGAGCAGCGGCTTTCTCGGTTTTTCGACCTCCTAATGAACGGGTGCCGCGGTGTACAGCGAATGGGGCAAAGCTGGTTGCCGTGCTGGTAACTATGCGGGTTGCCGGGTGACAGAGCCTCGGACGTCATCCGCTCAGCCGTTTCCATGTGAACGAGGACATTAGAACCGAGAACTTCATCATCCGCTTTAAAACGAGTCGAGGCTCTGCGGTGCGTTCAGGGACCATGTGGACTGAAGCTAGCTGTTTGCCTCCATCACCCAACCAGGTAGCAGATAACCCTCATGACTGTCTCATCTCCTGTGACCTTTGACCTTCAGACCACCAACATCTAACCAGCTGGGCCTCGAGCTGAAAAGTTCCTGCGATGTCACGGACGACTTGGAAACGTCACGCCATCGCCGCCGTCCTCGCCTCGCTGCCGCCGCCGCTACCGTGGAGACGTAAACGCCATAAAAATGGCCTCTCGATTTTAAGCATTTAGGTTGTTGATGAACCTCAAACGCATCGGTGGAGATGCGTTTTTTCTTCTTCTGTTCGCTGCTCTGTTGTTCTTCTGTCGTTCTGGTAAACAAATGAATGTCCCTCTCTCTCTCGCCCACTCTCTCTCTCTCTCTCGCTCTCGCTCTCTCTGCGTCGCAGCTGTGCGCCGGCGGTGATGTCATCTCCCTGGCAGTCGCCATGTTTTTGACAGTGTTTGCAGGCTCTCCGTGGCAACAAGCATCCCACATCTGTGTCTCCTCCTCACGGCTTCCACCCGTTCCACTCCGCTTTCATGCGGCTGTGTTTGACCTCGCTGTCCCACAGCAAAAGTGGTTAGCGGCGTTAGCATGGTTAGCATAATCAGCACAGTAAGCAGAGGCTGCGGAGGAGCCGCTCGAGAAACTTGCAGCCGGTGATGTTTCAGCGTCGCTTTTACAAGTGACCGAAAGCTCCAAAAAGTCATGTACACATGTCAAATGTCTCCGGATGGTTGCTGAGCCGTTCCTGAAGGGCGGTGGAGTCTGTTTGCGTGAGAGCGCCACCTCGCTTGGACCTCGCTTTTGTACCGCGCTTGGACCTCGCTTGTATGAGGGCATTAGTCCCTCTGGATTGTTAAGGACACTTCACCTAAACGCTGGCCAACATTGTGAGGACGTCCCGGACTCGTGGCGAGGAAGGCTACGCTAATCAAGCTAATTGCAACCAATTACCTCCTGCTCTTCCAGTGTGTGTGTGCGTGTGCGTGCACGCATCTCAAATAATAAATTGTATTTTGTTCATCTTGGTGACAGTTTAGAATGTGACTGGTCTGGACTGTGAGGGTGTGCGCAGGACTTTTACGAGGGGAGCGACACATTTCCTGAAATTGTGCAAAAGATGTAACGTTCTGGGGTTCTGGGGCGGTTCCCCGGCTTTGACCTAAAGGAAATGAACCGAATCTTCCGATCAGGGTGAGAAAGCATCCAGATGAAGCAGAATAAACTGAATACAAACAAATGCCTGTGATTGAATGGCGAACCGCTCCTTCTACAGTCTGCTTGAAGGTGCCACTCGCACCAAAACCCAGGACGCAACTGCCGCAGCGTTTTCGTTAAACACTGATGGCTGCACGCTTCCGTGCGAAGGCTTCGCCCCCCCCGAGCTCGTCTCCTCGACAAACATCTGCTGTCTGAATTATTTTTAAAAGTATGCGCGTGTTTATTGTCTGTCATCTCTTCTTCCTGCACTCGTCCTGGTTGTGGGCGGAAAACAGAAAAGTAAGAAGCCGCGAATGTGTCGCTTTATCAGCTGATGGCTTCCACATGTCTGAACTCCGCCACCATATTTTTACAAATCACATTGTTTGAACATTAAAGAGGTTTAATATGAAACTCTGCAGACCGAGTAATCAAGTGAGCTATCAGATGGATCTCGACCGCCAGAAATCCAGCTGATCATCTGGCAGATTGTTGATCAGTTAATCCGCCGCTGTGGCTTTAAATTGACCATCAAATGGCGACCAGTCAGGCAGAAATTCTGGAAATCAGTCCTGCGAGACCGGACTGAGGTAAAAAAAAACAAAACAAAAAAAAAAAACAGGCTGCACGGCATTAGCATCCATGCTGGAAGTGGTGATTGACTCCTCTGGTTCTCATCAAGGGATTTAGACAGTGGAACGCACCACAAAACGCCTGGTGTTAGCGTGCCCGGCTAGTGACGGCGATGATGTCATAACAGTGTAAACATGGAGGTTAGCGTGCCCGGCTTGTGACGGCGATGATGTCACGATAGTGTAAACAAACATGGAGGTTAGCGTACCCTGCTGGTGAAGGTGATGTGGTAGGCGTCGTACTGGATGGGGGGCGGAGTCCAGAACAGAGTGGCTGACGTCTCTGTGACCTCTCTGGCCGTCAGCTGGGAAACGGCCACCATGGCTGCGGAGACAGATGATGATGATGATGATGATGTCAGCTCGTTTGTTTATGGCAGTATTAAAATGAACACATGACATCAGCGCTTCTTCATCCTCCAGCTTGCACACAAACATGTGACACATGAAACCAATCAGAATCCAATGACTTCCAGAAGCTTCTCAGTTCACTTTGTTTCTGTTGGGATGACATTAAAAATCGAGAAACCTGAGTTTGTTTTTGAGTCTAGAAGATCTGGATCTTCTGATTGATCCCATGGTGACACGGAGTCACGAGGGCCGACAGATTTGCCGATGAGAACTACAGGGCTTCACGTTGTATCTGACCTGGACCACAGAGACTCATCAGTGTTTGATATTTTCATCCAAGTAAGTCGCACTTGAAGAAAAGCTTCCTGTCTGGTCCTAAACAAATGAATCTGCAGGAACCTTCACATCTGCTGCTGCTGCTGCTGC
>CAAKHG010023307.1:3057-13118 GCA_901007715.1 Dactylopterus volitans
AATAAAGAGACACCTCTCAGTATAACCCAGTACAGTTCAACAGCATCACTAATTACAGTCCCAATAACAATCATCAAAATACGTCAATACATCCCTCAAACAGATTCAAGTAAATTCTACATAAAACAACTCCTGAAGGGAGAATTTATTGCAGGGCTGTTTCATTATATTCTTACTGTAAAGATGTAGTCGTCAAAATGTTGTGCTTGATCGGTGTATATCCTCACTCTTTCTCCTCGATCATTTTATCCAAAGCCCCACACCAAGAGGAGTAGAGGTATCTGTACAATCAACCCAGTCTGCTTTGAGATCCTTAGCCATCACAACCGATCAGATGCTTGAGGGAATAAGTCCGAAATTTTGGTAAACACACTTGGCATCAAGGCATGGTTAGTTGTGCTTCGCGTTGGGACTTGGAACATGTAAAAAAAAAAGCCCGAGCCTGTGCAAAAATTAACCCAAAAACCCCAAAATGCACATTTGAACGGAGTCATGCTATCTGCTTCCTCCCACTTAGTCTTTATGCTATAGCTCAGATAATCACAGATTTTCTTGCTCAGAATATAACATAATATCCATTTTTTGCAACAAATGAAATACAAATAAATACCCAATAAAAATTTGAAAGAGACCCTTTATTTATGAATAAAAAAATATGAATGTTTACTAAATAGTGATCATTAATATATCATACGGTGTAGCAGTCTGGGTATTCATACCAAACCGTCACAATACGATATGATGATTAAATCTGAATAGGAAACGCCAGTGTTACGCAGCAGTACTCACACTCCAATCTAGGTGGCAATTAATGCACCTAAAAGGGGTTTGCAAACCACCAACAGAAAACAAAACACAAGCGGTGGAATAGTGATTATAGTGAGTTCAGATGACGCCCAGGAGGCCTGTCTGCTTTTTTTAAACAGGTGGAGAAAAATTGCGTTCCATGTGGACTACAACAGCGACAGTTTTGCGGTAAACCATAAGGCAAAACGGGTTGAACATGCAGATGCATACTGGATGGCATCACAATCCTGTTGTGGTGACATTGCACCTTCTGAATCGCTGGATAACAACGCGTTGGCAGATACATGAGGTGGTGAAGATGCCACTGAGAGAAAATGAAAAAAAATGCATGTTCAACATGAAATCTAATTTCAATCAGTCAATTACCTGTTGGTCAGTGGATAAAATATTTGTGATCTCTTTAATTTTCTGTTAAATGTGTCAATTAAGAAACTGTCAAATGAAAATGCCTGCAACAACAGAAAACAGTGTAAATGACACTGTTTCAAGACAAAGCGGAGTGTCAGTGCTTACGCACACTTCAATGACGCCACTGGAGCAGTATGGAGGCATTTGTTGTTATTTTTATACTGTATTTTCACGTTAGAAGAAGCGGTCGCTGTTGAGCTCAATTGTCTTGGATTTGGGTGCAAAACTGTTTACTCCTGGATCGCCAAAGTTCTGTGGACTCAAACATTTCACCAACCCCTCTAGTGGCATAATGGTGAAGATAATGTGTGAATTTTCATTTTTGGGTGGCCTATTCCTTTAAGTGGACCGTCATTACTTGTAGCTGTTATGCAACAACAGGATGGTGATCAATATTCATGCTGAATGCAATGTGATAAAGTAGCATGAACCCAATGACCCTGAACAGAAGAAGGCAGATGGGTAATGAATAGTGTGTGTGAAAATACGTGTATGTGACTATAAATCAGTTATTTCAGAAAAAATATTGTTTATCTATGCAGCAGCTCTCTGGTATATTGGTATATACAGTATCTGAGGTTGATGTGAGTCATTGTAGAAAATATTGCAAATCAGTTGTATGACTGTTTTTGAACTGACAAAAAGCAGCATTCTCCTGTTTCCTAATTTGATTGAAGGAAGACTGATAAAGAGTATTGCAATAAATTTCATTAACTATGATCCACAATCTTGTACACTTATCTAATACAAAAGCATTCATGTGATTTCCTGCCTTACATAATTAAACCTAAAATTAATAGAATTAAACATGATCACACACACCCCCCCACACACACACATATATATGTTCATATATAAATGTTTTAATCTTTTAATCAATGGTTTGTAATTGACAAAAATAATCTCTACTCTGTTGAAATGTGTCAACCTGAACTGCAAAAATGTTTCTCTTAAAGCTCAGACTGTTGCTGACTGATACAATCCCAGTCATTCAGCCTCATTTTCCTTCTCTTGCTCAGTGGGATTGATGCTGGTATACAGTCATGAACGGAGAGGGTGAAGCACTGCTTGTTGCCCATCCCCCTCTTTCATCCTGGCTGCTTCATCCACTGCTGCAGAGAGGATCTATGACGCCCAACCCTCCCTTTCTGCCCCTTCCACCTCCACCAATCGCATCCCAGCTTCACCTCAGCCAAAGAGAACGCAGGTGTTGCCTGCTGTGTCCCAGCCATTACCTACAAGGAAGCACGCACGAAAATTCATTTGACATCGAGAGCGGCACCTGCCTTTACTTTATCCAACAGGATTATGTAATTGCAGTTATATGGCCTAAATAATTAAAGAATGCAGATTATCCCTATCAATGGCATGTAAGGCTATATTTTTTATGCTGTAGGTGCTTGGATGATACAGCTGATGTCAAATTTAAATCAAAAAGTAAAATCATATAACCATGCCATGAAACTGCTGGTCTGGTCTCCCACTAAATGGTAATTCCACCTCAACCACATTATGACACACAGGCCAAAAAATGTCCCACTCAGCTGTGAAAATATAACAGCAGAGGAGGAGGGTGATAATGCCGGAAAATTACTGGAATATAAATGCATTGTAATCGTATCATATTCTTGTTATACACAATTTAGGAGATTAAATTAATAAAACTGAGCTGGAATTGTTATCAAACCTATAAAACATTATTTTCCTGGCTTCAAAGTAAATCTACACGTTTGAATTTGCAATCATTGTACCTCAAGTCCGTCATGTGAGTATTCTGACTTTAAATTCCAGAAAAAGCAAAAACATTTTTAGGCCTCCATTATGTCACAGTAGAAAAAGTGTGTGACTGAGGAGGTGTGTGTGTGTGTGTGTGTGTGTGTGTGTGTGTGTGTGTGTGTGTGCGCGCGCGTGCGTGCGTGCCTGCCTGCCTGCCTGCCTGCGATGATGGGGTGGGGTAGGGAAACTAAATTTTGCAGCTGGGCCTTTGACAAAAATGGGAATGATACAGGTGAAGAAACCTAAATATTCAGCAACGAACAGGCAGGAGACAAGACACCACAGAGCGTGTGGAATTTAAATGTGAAGCCAGTAAGATGAAGAAGAAAAATGACGAAAATCTGCACCACCAGCAGGCAAAAAACAGGCAGAGAACGTTAAGTAAAAGACCAGGATACAACACTGATAGATTATTAAACAAACTTAATTGAGTGCATTTCTATTACTATATTATTATATGAGAGCCTGTCATTATCCATTATCACGATCACCTATAGTTGCACCCAGATGACCCTGCTGAGCTGCGCCTCGATGTCCAGGCCCGCATCAGTACCCCACATGACGCTGCTGGAGCATCAACCGGAACAAACGGGACTAAACGACTAAACCAGATGCTGGCATCGCGCGTTTACAGAACCGTGACAACGCACAGCTGCACAGACGGGCTCTGGTTGCTGCCGCAATTCAGTAAAGGGCACGATATGATGTCGAGCATTGGACGGCAGCTTATATTAATGCGGAATTTCGGTCATGACAGCGTTTAAATACAACTGAATAAAACCCGCCATTAATGTGAAACATACAAGCAGCTTGCTGCAGCTTTAGAAGGAATCTAATTATATTCTATGCGGGGTGAGGCGCTGCTGAAAACAGGAAATCCCACCGATGAACTGTTCATCTGCAATAACTCTATAGCATTATAATAAATGATGGCCAGCACTGAGTCAATCAAGGCCTGAGACCCTCGCTGCAGTATCCCCCTTCTCAGTGCTCAGGCAAAGCCACAGTTTGTGATGCAGCTCCAGATTATTCCTGGAATAAACGCTAATTGAGGCCAAAAACAGCGGACAGCGGGCTTCATTTGCCTCTGGGATTCCTGCGTCCTTACTGGAGAAGAATGTCTACATTTTCGCCGTTTCAAATACAGTTGCGCAGGAGAACCGCAGGAGCGCACTGAGCGATCCGCCTCTGCAGAATGCCTCCATCTCCGACAGTGCGCGGCAGAGGTGTTGCAACATATAATGGGACATCAAGAGCACCACCTTCACCCTCGTCGTCAACATCCAGCAGTACGCATCAAGCAAAACACACGAACACATCCACATTTCCGCTCACCGCGCAGCGCCGGATTTCAACTAATTCTGGGTCAAATAATGATAAAAATCTTACTTTCACCGACCACCGCCTTTAATCCGATAGGTGCCATTGTGCTGTAGGGTGTTGGACCGAGTGCTCAGCCTCTGCTTCCTCCCCCCTCTCGCTCGCTCATTCTCCCTGCGCTTACCTCAAATCGCTCTATTTGGAGACGTCACTACGTATCCTTCCGCATCATCCTGCGCCTTATTAGCCCCAAATATACCGCGTGGAGCTTAAATCATAATGACAAAACTTAATGTACAGCGGGATGTTTTTGTTTTTTTTCAAATTACATATTTACCCTGGCGGGTGCATGAAATTCCTATGAAAGATGTGCATGTGTTACTTTAAAGACATACACCAGCATAAACGAGGCTGTTTGGACCTATATGGCAGATGAAGATAACCCAGCTCTATTGTGTAAATGCAGTCATCGTCACATGTTTCATTTCTGTGTGAACGGCTTTGAGTGATGGAGATTAAGGAACCACGAGTAACATTCTTTTCGTATCGTTTATATTATGTTATATCATCAAAACTGGAAATGCCGCGAGTGAAGAGACTAATGTCAATTGTTTGACCTGATTTACAATGTTATGGGTATATCTAAGAAACCCACAATCATTTTTGGCGTTTTTTTTTTTGTTTGTTTGTTTGGTTTTGTTTTTTGTTTTTTTTTGCTGACATTTGACTTCATTGAGTGATTACTTACTGAAACTGAAGATAAAATTTATGTTGATGACCAAATAGATTTGTTGGTTGAAGCGTTTAGTTGGGTTTTATGGGGAGGTTTAAGAAAAAATGTGTCCAAATAATTGTTGATCAGACATGATCAACAACAGACAAAGCACAACACATGATTATATTCTTGTGAAACTCTTTTGGTGAAACGTTTATTTAGTACGTATTACTACTATATATTTGTCATTATTACAGTAGTAGTTAGTCGTGGCCTGACTATTTTGTCACATGGTTGTTGTGATTTTGCACCTTACACCTCACCCAACCCCCACGTTTTAGATATGACCCTGTGACGCGGGAGGGTAGGATCCAGATGCAGAAGGCAGGGAACGTCTATAATGGCCTTTAATGGAATGGTTGTACTACCGGAGCCCAGGCAGAAGAGGGAGCTCGGCGCTCGAGGTAATCCACAGACACGTAAAGTTAACACAGGCTCTGGGGCTCCGGAGCTTGGCCCCGGACCGGTCCGTTGCGCCAGCGGACAGGGCGGAAGCTTGTCCACGCGAACAGATCGCAGGACCCGAGTAGACAGGAAGCAGAGTTCGGTTTATGGTCTGTGCAGCAGTCCTGACGCGGCGACCGTAATCGGTGGGCGAAGCCGGGGATGCTGAGGCGCCGGTGGGGAGCTGGCAGCGGAGAGAACGGGGGCAGGCAGAGGAGTCAGAACCAGGGAGGCAATCCGAGGAGGTGAAGGCGCCGACAGGGGACAGGCAGCAGAGAAACCAGGGACGGGTGAGAGGGTCAGCGGCGAGGTGGCAGTCCGGAGGCGAAGACGCACAGGCAAAGCTCATGGTCGGGGGGCGAAGAGCAGGTCTTAGATCCGGGGAGCGGGCAGTGCAGGATGGTCGGGGACAGGCAGGGTCAAACACGGGCAGGCTGGTAGATAAACGCTGGAATGACTTGCATACTGCAGAGAACAATCTAGCAAAGTGCAGAGGTACAGGGCAGGCTTAAATCGAGCACAGGACAATCAGAGCTGTACAGATGCAGTGAGTTCAGGCTAATGAGGTGGGAGTGGCAGGACAGGAGGAGCAGAGCAGAGACAGACATATTGTGACATGACCCAGCTCCAACACATCTGATTTAAATAAATGTGTTGTTGCCAGACCTCTGCAGAGCTTGTTGATCATTTGAACCAGACAATTAATATGTTGAAACAGGGAGACATCTAGAAGAAAGGATGGAGGACTAGATTGGGAAACCGTGATACAGAGGATATAAAAGGTGGTCAAAGGCCAGTTTCAACAAGAAACTGATTCTCCACAAGGGGGTAGTATTTATCATTCATCAGTGGGCATCATGGAAAAAAGTCTCCCTCTGCTTTGCAAAACCTCTATTACATCGAAGTAATCTTGTTTTTGTCCATCCAGGTATGTATGTATGAAATTAATATATAATGGAAAATAATAACAAACTGGATGTGCACCTGAAGGAGGAAGACCACAGCCAAGTTTCCATGAGGCATTTCCTGAGAAATTATTGGAATGTCTGTGCACTTTCTGATGATTCAGTGGAGGATGGTTTGAAGGTATATGAACATTTGTAAGGGCACTGGACACTTGATTTATGAACCTACGGTATATAGCTGATATTTATATGCCTTCTAGAGCCCCTGAAATATATTGTTCTTTCCCAAAATGCTTATTAAACAAGAATTTTTGGCTTGAGTTGTGCTTACAAAGCTTTACCTCGTAACTCAGCAAAGTTAACAATTTTTTGGCTGTTTAATGTAATTCTCGCCTTAAAGAACATATATTGTATATATTTTACAACACATCACAATACACTTTGCAATGATAATTTGCAAGTAAATCTATTACAGAACATAAGACATAACACATAATGAAAGATGCAAAACATTCACAAACAATGTTGGAGAGACTCGACTCATGTTTAAAAAGATTTTGAACGTCACAGGTATTTACTGTATTTCTATCTCATGTAGAAGCAGGTAGCTTATGGTGTTTTTCTACTCTCCGTGACTCTACTTTTTTTTTTTTTTTTAATTTTCATTAGGAAAACAGTACATAACACTTTTTTAGTATCTGCTGTCCAGGGGTTCTAAAAAAGGCTAACCAGGTACTATGAGGAACTGAAAGGTGACGTGAGAACACTGCAGACCATTGATTGAGAAGAGAAACTCACATCACAGCGTCATTGCGTCATCGTTGCACCCTACAATACCCTAAAAAACGCAAACCTGTGGCTGCTTTTTTACACAACAAAGCTGTTGTAGCATCGACAGTTTTGAGAGAAATTGTCTCCTTGCTGGGGGAAAAAAAAGCCACATCCACTGTTTATAATTATTATTGTCCCTCCCGGTGTTCCTCCCATTTGTTGAGTCTAAGACGTCACAGCAGTTTTGCTGTGTGTCGCTATGACGACCATTGAGGCGGATCTTTCAATGGAAAACGACCCCCAGAAATGTAACTGATACCAAATGGTGTAGAGTAAAATAGAGCGGTACCAAGTAGAGCAAAAGCGTCTTTGTCAACAACTTATGGTTCGTAATACAATTTCTTAATAATTCTTGCAAATAATATCATAGCAAATAACATACCGCTGTTGTTACAGCTCTCATTTATTTTAATTGGAAATATTTAGAAAATGTAAAAGTATGTTACTTTTAGAGATAATGTGATGTTAGAGGAAAATATTGTGATACCTCGCGAGTTAGTAATGAGCTGACAGATACACGTAGAAGTCGAGTCGCTACTTGTTTTTATTTTTGCAGAATAAAACCATCAACCCTTCTCCAAACGTCCTGGTCGTTAGCCATGCAGTCGCTGCCCAATCCGGAAACAAATTATTGGGAGGTGACTGCGCGCGTTGCTTGGTAACAAACCACAACGAAGGCGCTCGCAGTGGATTATCGTGGTGAATTATCAGGAGAGGTAAGACTTACTTTATTGCCTCAAAACGATGATTAAAAAGACGGTTCAGTCGTTTAGTGTTTAGTTACCCATAACGGTGTTTGGTCTTTGTCTTCACTGTAAAATCAATTGGCACATTGACGTGTTTTGCAGATTGAGGGAGCTACGAATGATTTTAATTGACACGCAATTGCACATAATTTGATCTATTTAGATATTTAACAGAGATTAAAGTGGAATGTTTAATGCGGGGATCTGTGGTTGCAGGCTTACGTGACCGATATAAAATTTTGGAAAGACAAAAGTCCAAATTTGGAGGTATGACCAACTCAAAAAGGTAAACGTTTTATCGATCCCAAATATGCAAAAATTGTATAATAAAAGTTCATAGCCATGTGGAAAATAGTATAAATTATCTGTAACCTGCTCTCTGTCCCCTCTCTTTCTCTCTCTCTCTCTACCTCTGTCTCTTGTCTCTCTTGTCTCATCAAATCTTCTTTACATTCAACATTATATTCTGTCTAAATTTCTCAATCTTAATTTTTGGCTGCATTGCCTCTTTTTCTCATTCACCACGTGTGCCACATCTCCTCCAGCTGTAACGAGTTAAAATGGGATTAAGTGAGGCAACCGCCTGACTTAACCTGTTCAATCGCCTAAAAGCTGACACTACCAGGATAATACCAATAATTGGGGATTCAGGTTCATAATTTACTTAAAAACAAGACATCTGCTATTCAATTAAAAGAAAGTAATAGGGCTATATTACAAAATCAAATTCACACACTTAATAGAGGGAGGTGGGCTTAATCAGAACTCAGGCTCAGTAGAGCGGTGGGATAAGAGCGATCCAAAGGTGAAGAACCGAGAGCTGCAGAGCAGAGCACATGGAGACATGAGCCCCACCACCTTAACCTCTCAGTTTATGAAAAGGACAGGGAATTACATATAAATGCAGCCTGGATTCCAAAGCACATATATGTCATACATCTTCCATCATCTAAATGTACTGAATCAAAGCATGCAAGGACATGATCTGTACATACTGCAGGTACATGACAAGCTACAGGAGGGAGTTACAGAAATGTTCCTTCCCCTGTTTTCTGTCATCTGATTGTTGGACTCTTTCCACTCATCCGTGTCTGTGGATTTTCCTGGATTAGGGACGTCTTTACCCCTGGTGTAGGTGCTGGAGTCAGGGGATTGCAAATGCAAACTGTATAGTTTTTTTTTTGTTTTTTTGCTTTGATAGCCTATGGCACTCCTATTGATGTCAGTGTGATGCTACACTGTATGATGATGATGCTAATGAGTTTGCTTTGATGTCATACAGTTCAATCAAAGCAAACTAGTTTGTTTTCTTTTATTTGTACTTAAAGAATAATCAGCCTTCTTAAGCTATAGCACTACAGACATGCACCTTTTTTGAATTGCTTCACAATTTCCAGCAATTCAATTCAGCGTTTCATCATTTAATTCTATTTTTTGCAGGAAATGCTATTTGTACTTGTTATCATTATTATTATTATTATTATGAAAACTTGATTACATTAATTAATGTTCCCAGCATTCACACTTTGTAATAAGAAACACAAGGCACCACTGCTGATGACTGACATTTGCTTGTTTTACTAATAAAAGTACCTCCAGACATGGTGTTTATGTGTGTCTTGTAAAATATGGGAAAAAATGTGTTTGTCACCAGAACAATAAAACCCTAGCAAGGCTGGGATTCTGCTCTGCTTTGTGGAGGCCTTGGTCTTGGCCTGGCTGCCAATCGGGGGTTGCTGTGGCACGGCTGCGCCCCCTCATTTCAACTTCAAATCTCTCCCATTGCCAAACAGTCACAGGTGACACACGCCCACTTGCTTGCTCACTTGTTCGCTTGCTCACCCGTGCTCTCATCATCCATCCACTCACTCACTCACTCACTCACTCACTCACTCACCCAACCACAATCTCGCGCACGCACGCACGCACGCACGCACGTGCGCACACACACACACACACACACACACACACACACACACACACACACACACACACACACACACACACACACACACACACACACACGACTGACGAAGACTGAACTGTAAG
>CAAKHG010023312.1:6251-25741 GCA_901007715.1 Dactylopterus volitans
GAGGTCCGGGGGCCCTCGGGGTGGCTTTCACAGCCGCAGCAGCAAAATAACACGCATACAATAATCAGCCATAACATTACGACCACCGCATGTCCACCATACAGTATAATACAACAGCCCTGCGATCAGTTCTCCCTTCAGGAGGAGATTTATGTTGGATTGTGATTGAATGTGTGTGAGAGAGGTGTTGACATGTTTGAATGATTGTTATTGGGACTGTAGTTTGTGACGCTGTTGTTGGACTGTAGTGGTCTGTACTGTTTGGTCATCCTAATGCAAATGAGTGGAATGACCAAAATATTAGGGACCCCTCTCAGTGTAACCCAGTACAGATCAACGGCAACACAGTCATTCAGATACTGTATGTACTAATACTAGTATGTATGTAGGGCTACTCTACATTTCAATTCTGCTTACTATATTTTTCAATTGATTTGTTTGTAAGAGGCGTTGTTTTAGCTTCATATTGGGTTTACTTCTATTTTTTGTAATTTTTTTGGTAAAATTGATTGTTATTGGGACTGTAATTTGTGATGCTGTTGGACTTCACTGGGTTACACTGAGAGGGGTCCCTAATATTTTGGCCATCCCACTCATATGAATTAGGTGTTACTTTATTGGGAGTTTAATGTGTAATGCCGTTGAGCTGTGCTGGATTGCACCGAGTTATACTGACTAATATTTTGTCCGGCTAAAGCATATGAGTGGGATAGCCAAAATATTAGGGACACCTCTCGGTTATAGCTGATCGGTGTATCTGGTCCGAATCACTGTTTTCTCATAACTGCACCTCTAACCCTGTTTATGTTCATAAACTTTGTCTTGCAGAAGTTAGCCACTCATAGGATGAACTGAGGGGCTGTACAAACGATATGAACAATGATTTTATCTTTTTAACTGTAAATCATGCAAAGATGCTCAGGGAGCCCCAGAATAAAAATATAAAACTGGAAATGAGCATAAAAGGTCCATTTTAAAATACAGTGAATATTCCCGTAAACAACATGAATTATTTGTCTCGAGCCTCAATCCCCTCCCGTGCATCTTTGAGTGTTTATGTCATAAATGTATGAGGTTTCATTTTGTTTTTTTGTTTTTTTCTTCCATTTTTAAAATTTTTATATTAATTTTAATAAAAAAATTGAGGTTTCATTTTGGCCTCACGTGGAAACAGAGTGAATGTCAGCTAAGATCGACCTCATGAAACAATAGCTGGATACTGCACAAGGTTATGGTGACCAGAATATTAGGGACCCCTCCCAGTGTAACCCAGTACAGTCCAACAGCGTCACAAACTACAGTACCAATAACAATAATTCAAACATGTCAACACCTCTCTCACACACATTCAATCACAATTCAACATAAAACTCCTCCTGAAGGGAGAACTGATTGCAGGGCTGTTGTATTATACTCTATAGTGAACACGCGGTGGTCGTAATGTTATGGCTGATAAGGCTATACGCATGTAAAAGATAAATATATATCTATTACCTCCACAGTGCCTCTCGTCCTGGCTGGAGCGTGCGATCGAAACTTCTGACAAAGAGAGAGAGGAAACAGCAGAAGTAGAACTAGCATTAGCGCCCCAGAACCATGCAAACGCGCCGCTGTTAGCATGACAAATGGTGCCCTTGAAGGTGAGAACGGAGATGAAAGCTGTGCTCAATATGAAACAGATTATCGCAAAAAACCTCCGCCAGCTAATCGCGGCTGTGGCACCTGGAGTGGGTTTATGAAAAGTATCAGCTCTCATTAAAGGAAATGAAGTACAAGACATTTCTAATGAACCTTAATGGACTACCTCTGCCATTAAAGGCGATGGATGATAAGGTATAAAGGCAAATGGGTAATTCTATAAAGAAGTGCGAGGGTTTTTATATCCCTGCTAATTAATACAGAGAGGTTACAAATCTACATTTGAATCAAATATTTACTCTGTTTAATGATTGATGATCCTGCCCGTGAATACTGTATGATCTTTTTTTTTTTTTTGCCAAATGTATTAAAAATGTAACAATAGCTGTAGAGTTTCCAGTTGAAAAATATGAAGTGTTCTTTGTTTGAGTTGTTCTTTTTAATGACGCTCCTGTAGCAAAGATCAATGCTCTCGAGTGTCTCGCGTTACCTGCTGTCTATAGAGAGATGCCTGTCTAAGCAGATATCCATACTGATGTGTGTGTAGAGGATAGTGCGCGCGCGCGTGTGTGTGTGTGTGTGTGTGTGTATTTAAGCTTTAAAGGACCCTCTGCACTTTCAGACATCTTGTGCCGCGGTTCAGTTTTGCAGACTGATCTCATATCATTGGAAGGTTACGGTATTGATGTTTATGAGAGACAAGAACTACTTGAGAAGACCGACTGTGTGGTAAACATGTAGCGACAGTTAGCTTAGCTCTGTGTAGCGCAAAAAAAACCTAAAAAATAAATACAGAATCCCACATCTAAAGGATTGCTGCAGGGGTTTTGTTGGCTGTGACACCACCACCACATCTGCCCTCCACGGGTAGCGGGCAGATGTGGGCCGCTTCTGGTGCTGGAGTCCAAAGTGTTTGCTAGGTTAATTATGCTAGGCTTTGTGTTTTATTGAAGTGTATGTATGTGAACTTGTCTTATATATATAATTTTCATATTGGTCCCTTGTATTTTCGTAGTTATCATGTAGGTTGATCCAATGATCGTTTTTATGTGCGTTGTTTTATGTGGGGACTACGGATGAAATTTAGCATCCTATGTAGTTTTGTGTGTTTAACCGCGACAGAGACGGGAGAGCCGCTGACGTAAAACTCCGACGCGTTGTCAGGGGTTGACATAAGGAAACGGGAGGACCCTCGCAGATCCAGATCCAGATCCAGATCTGCCCAAAAAAGCCAATCAGCTGTTTCTTATGCCAGTGTGTCCCAGTCCAGGTCCTCGGGGGGGACCCCCTTCCGCCCCACCCTACATGTTCTGGATGAACACCTGATCGAGTGCCCCGAGGATCTTAGACTCAACTCTAACCATAAAAAAATAATCATCAAAATCTGTCCAGCACAGACTGACAGACAGACGGGAAAAAAACGTACCGCGCCGGCTGAGGCAATTAAAAAAAAAAAGCTTTAATGACCAGGAGTGGAAAACCGTAAACGTTCCTTTTCCTTACGACATTTGGAAAAAAAGAAGAAGATCAAAGCGCTGATGCAGGTGCTTTCTGCGTGTCCTGGCCAAACGCGGGGCTCATAATAAAAGTAATATAGCAGCAGGGGTTTTCAAATGAGTCAGGAAACGACCTTTAATTGTGGCGTCCGGGGTTCACGCCCCCGCGTAATCACCTGTCACACTCAGGAGTCCTTCAGCGCGGCGCTAATACCCGGCATCCCCACAGGGGCGGCTGCCCCGCCACTGAACCTGACCCCTGACCTGATACCAGCCCCCTCGGGGGATCAATAACGCATTCCATTATCACAGGACTCTTGGAAATGAACTTAATTATTATTTCTGTGGGCATATGGAGAGCGAGAGCACGCGTCCTCATGCATGAGTGCCCCAGCACCCGTGTTTGTGTGTGTGTGTGTTTGTGTGTGTGTGTGTGTGATCACCTGGTATGAAGTTGGAGTCAGGAGAACATGGCCTGCTCTCGCTGCTGTTTCCTGAGCACTGATTTCCGGTGGGAAACAGGACATCACATTGACGGACGCGCAACTGGGCCCCGCTGGAGTCACAGTGGGACCACTCGGACCAGCTGGACCAGCTCTCTGCATGTGACAGCACACTTTTAGAGCAGGGCCAGTGTGTCCACGTGTGTGTGCGTGCGCGTGTGTGTGAGGGTGTGTGGAAGCATTGCCCCGTATGAGTTTGTGTATGATGCATATTAGTCGGGCATGACTGCCCTCCAAGGAGCGCGGGGAGACTTAAAGAATAAGCAATGAACCTGTGATGGATTGGTGGTCAAGTCTGGGGCCCTAAGCTACTTATCATGGAGGTGTGTGTGTGTGTGTTTGTGTGTGTGTGCGTACCTGGACATGGCTGTGTGTTGCACAGCGCCTCCTCGGTGTGCAGGCCGAGGCAGATGTCCCCTCCGTAGGCCGGCGGGGGGTTGCTGCAGGTCCGCGTCCTCATGTAGTGCCCACCTCCACACGTCACCGAGCACTTGGACCACGAAGACCAGCAGGACCAGCTGCCGTCCACTGAACCCAGACAGGGAGGCACACACACGAGAAACCGCACTGTGATTGAAAGTCAGGTTCCACGTTCTGAGATGTCCCTGGATGTTCCAGGGTGAAGATGGTTGATTTAAGCCCCCGTTCGATTCGTTACGTTCCACATTAGGACGGTAAACGCTGGATCTAGTTAGCGTTTCCACCACCGACCGTAGCGTACATGGTAGGCGGGGTTTATTCCAGATGGTCATCATGTGGAACCTCCTCCAGGTCTACCTCTACACACACTCGGGCTGTTGTGGTCTTTGAAACCAGGATAATCACAGCAGAGCTTTTAGCTGCTGCTCCCTCATTGCTCGGCCACTGGCTGGAAGTTCTCGGCGGCCTCTCTGAGAGACCAGCTTGAAAACCTTCTGGTTCCTCGCTGCTCCGCCCAGCTCCCGCTGTAGCTCCTCCCTCCCTCTAAATGACGCGCGACCATTTTCCACAGAAGAACGAAAAGTCTGGAATCTCCACTGGTGAAATGGATGATATATATTTAAACATGGCGCGTTTGTGATTTATTCCCACCGTTGCGTCTCGATCCGTGTGACCAATCATTGATTGCTCCGTCCTCTTAGGTACGGGATCGGTGTGCTAGGTACCCAACGGAGGGGTTACCAAAATCAGGATGGTCTGGTTTCTTCACAACTTATGTCAGTGGAGACGCCTCCGGAACTGTTTGGTGGAAACGGGTTTTACAAGCCGGCTCCGCCTCCGCTAATCTCACCAGGTCTCAAACGCTTTGCCCTGCCAACACGAGACAAGTGCGACACGGTGCGCCATCGGGTTTGCTGTTTTAGGAAGGTTTTCATCAGCGTACATATGCATTTCGCTTTCCCTTAAGATGCAAGAAGAGTACACCGTAAATTTGGACAATATATTTCAGAGAACAGTGGCTTCCGAGGTCAGGAGTTAGCGTGACCTCCCGTTGCTCCTCGCACATCTTCGGCTCTCTTGGGTCGACTGCCTTGAAGTTTTTCCTCGGTTATCTTGTGATATATTACACCAAGCTTCCCTCAGCACTTCCCGGAGTTCTTCTTGAGACTTGGGCTGTCTTTTATTTATTTTCCTCTGTCCAGATGATCCCATACAGCTTCTATAAAGTACAGGTCTGGACTCCGCGGGGGCCAGTCCATCACTGTCAGTGTTTTATCAACTGTGCCCCCCCCCCCTGCCAAATAGGATTTCACCGTTCTTGGGATCATCGTCATGCTGACAAATAAACCTGTTTCCAATCAGACGCTTTCCAGAAGGAGAAGGCGTGATGAATCAGAATTTGTCTGTGCTTTTCCGCATTCGCGATTCCATCAATTCGGACAATATCCGAGACGGAAATACAGCCCCAGAACATGACAGACCTCGTCCGCGGTTCCCCAGAAAGCTGCAAACACTCTTCCGTGAAAACTCCTCCAACTCCTCTCACATACTGCCGTGATTATGGACTATATCATGCATTGCACGATGTGCGAAGCTTATCGGTTGTCCTGGACAAACCCCAGAATCACCCGGTGTGAGGAACTTATCAGTCGTCCTGGAGAGACCCCGACAACAACAGGGAGCCTGTGTGGCAGGATGGCACGACGCGATTATTCTGTCCGTTCACCTTTATTTAACCAAGAAGCTCCTTTAGGATTAGAAATAACTTTTAGAGGTGAGACCCCGCCGAGGTCGCAGCCATACCACATGACACGATGACGCGCTACAGGGACACAAGGATGTGGACGGTTTCCGGGGGATGGAAGCCCCGCCCATCCACCTTGAAAAAATGGACACTGAACTTTGGGAGACTTATGAAGAAAATGCGTGCGCATATTGAGCAGATCTATGGCGGACATCTCTTGACTCCACCCACCGCTGTGTCAGCTTCATCTTCGATCGTCCCTTTGAGCTGGCTCTGCGTACCATGCCGTGATTGGACGGGAACACTCCGAACCTTTGGTCATCGCTCCACAGTGATCTTTCCCATTGATGGTCGCCTCAGTCTCTGTGAGCTCTTATGCATATTTCAGCCCTTTAGCCCTGTTACATACTGAAAAAGCAGTTTCTGGGCCCTTCTGCTGACACCGTGTTTGATCGGGCCGATGCAGAGTGAGCCGGCCTGCCAGACGCTGACAGGACAGGTCGAGATTAGTGCAGTAAATCATCTGTCCAGAATTCAAGACCACATTAAGTGCGGAGGAAAGTCTCACGGAAAAAAAACTTGCTACTTTAGCCTGTCTGAGCTATTTTGTAAGATTTTTTTTTTTTAGTTTTTTCAAAACTGCATTTACACTCACTGAGCACCTTGCCTGCTAGGAAGCTACACCTAGTAGAAGGTCTTCTTCTGCTCCAAGGTTGGAGGTGTTGTGGGTTCAGAGATGCGCTCCTGCGGACCTCAGTCAAATAACGTGGTGAATTGAGTAACTGTTGCCTTTATATAAGCTTGATCCAGTCTGGCATCAACAGTTCATCTTCTCCCAGAGAGCTGAGCATCGCTGGGTGTCTCCTCTTTGTGGGACCATCCTCTGTAAACCCTAGAGATGGTTGTGTGTGAGAACCCCAGTAGATCAGCAGCTGCTGGGACACTCAGACCAGCAGCCATGACACCTTCAGGGACACTTGAACCACCTTTCTCCTCCATCCTGATGCTGGTTTGAACCTCAGCAGGTCCTCTTGACCACGCCCACACGCCTGGACGCGTTGAGCCGCTGCCGTGTGATTGGCTGAGTAGATAACTGCATAAACAAGCAGTTGAACGTGTGTACCTAATGAAGTGGCTAGTGGCCGTCTTTCTTGAACATTCTGGTTCTGACTTGACACAAAGACTGAATTATAAATATTTATGCTCCCTACAACCTTGATGAACAACAGTGCTACGAGGGGTCTCAGACTTTTGCAAAATTCTCTATAACTGTAACTATGTAATCATAATAAAGATGACTGCAGTAATTTTAATAAGCAATCATCGTGCTGCAGGAAATAATAAGTAGTAATAGAATGTTGGCTGATGTCCACCTGTTGCTGCACTGAATATTGGCCTGAAGCTGCTCTGCTGAGTGACTGTCAGCCCATCTAAAAGAGCACTGATTTTTCCCCCCTGTGGGACTGATAAGCGCATTAATGGCTCGTTGTTCTGAACTCGGCTGGCGTTTTCAAATAATTAGTTAAATCGCTGCATAAAAAGCAAGAAAGAAAGAAAGAAAAATAACCCGATCTAATGACTGCATCCAAGAATGGGATTTAGTTAGATTTTGATTTTGAGTTCTACGGATTATATCATTTTTTTTTTTAGAGGTAAAATAACTTTATTATAAATGAAGGCACAGCGAAATTAGCAGGTTAGAACACGAAGTTTAGTCCCGAAGCGCCGCCACATCGGGCCAACCTGACCTAGCATGCTTTGAGGGTTGGAGGAGACCCTCACAAACGCGAGGAGAACATGCAAACTCCACACGGGAAGGCGCTTTTCCAGGTGGGACTCAAACCCAGGACCTTCTCACTGTGAGGCAACAGCGCCAGCCAGCGCGCCACCGGGCCAGGCAGAACCACACGAGGACGTACACCGCTTGCTAAAACGTGGCCCCTCTGTGGCCTTTCAGTTTGAAGAATCCCACATCCTCCTACACTCCGGGTTCCGGGTCATTTCCAAACCCAATTTCTTCTGAACATCAAGCGACTGGAAGTCATTCCAAGCTCGTTCAAGACAGCCGTGCATGACACGGAAATAGAAGCCATTTGAATGTGTGTGTGTGTGGAAAAGGGTGTTTTGATGTGGCAGGAAATGTGCTTCATCCAGCTGTTACAGACACCGCCTGAACCCCACCCCCGCGCCCCCAACCACCACCCCGCTCTCCCACCGCCCCCGAACTCAGCACTGTTAATAAGGATAAATGAAGCGTGAAAATGTGCACCGCCGCCGCCGCCGCCTTCACGTGGCAAACATCACAAACGTGGCGTCAACACCAACACGCACAAAAGAATAGACTGATAAGGCGCCGAGAGAGGCATATTTGGCCATGAATCACAGCAGAGTTAAATGCTCTTTGCCAAATAATCTGGATAAGGACCCGGCTGCGGTGCGGCGGAGGGAGAAAGCCGCCTTTCGGAACCGCTCAAGAATCGCTTTTAAAGACCCGAGGAGGGCTGGCGGCGCCGCGCAGGTAATTGAAGTTGCTGATGCTTTTTGTCATCCCGGTGTAATTTCTCTATCACACAAGTGACACGGCAGTCGATTCCTGGCCTGCGATGACGGATCGCCTTATCTCGGCCGCAGTCGAAAGAAAAACACGGATTCATTTGTTTCCAGAGCAGATGGATGGCGGGCACAACACCTCTGCTTTTGCCGCTCGCTCGCAGGAGCACTAACACCTTTAAAAATGGCTGGATTAGCCATGGGAGGATTACCGGCGCGGCTGGCCTGCCTCGAAATAACATCTCACTTTCACAGGGGTGCTAATTGAGTGTGCATTATTATTCATTGCTACTCAAGCTAGGTTAAATCTGCTCCTTTGGGGGGGACAAGAGTGCAGAGTTGTTCATCAACATACTGTAGCTGCGGTATTATTACAGTCAACATCCCCGAAAAGGTGTACTACATATATTAGCATAGAGATGTGGCGCCAACACAATGGAGGCGCATTCATTCGGCGCTAACACCTGTGGCAAGAGCCTCTCCCGGATGAAGCTAATCTCACACTCTTAGATCCATTTTTTTTTTTAAATCTGAAAACGCAGGGTGAAGGGGGAGGGAAGGAAGAGGAGGAGGGGGAGATAACGGCTCGGCGTGGTGGCGCTGAAGCCGAACGGCGTGCACTTTCGCGGGATGAATTAATAGGCTGTAAAAATAATATCGATGGCCGTTAACCTTCTTTTCTCTTTTGCTTACTTACTGCAGCGACGGCAGTAAAGAAGACGGATGACGCGCGGATGCGGGCTCTTATCAGGATACCTGAGCTCGTCTCCCGAGGACCCGATTAATAACCAGCCGCGGCGACCGCCCGGTCGGTCGCGTGCGGGCCGGCGCCGGACACCGGGTGTGTTTTGATGCCACACCAAGCACTGGATTTCCATTTAGACAGCTTACTTCCCTCGTCGGGCGGCGTATTCTTTTAATTAGAAAGCTTCCTCTTGCTGTTTCCGACTCGAGGATGTTGAAAACGCATTGTCTCTGGGCTTTTTTTTTTTTTTTTTTCCTTCTCGCAACAGAATAAGGCCTCCCATCGCTGGCAGCATAATTACCCATGCAATGTAATTACATACTAGCAGCGCCGCAGGGATTGTCTCTTTGATTCCTGGTGTAAATTGGGAGACTTCGTCGCAGCCCTTATCTGCAGCCGGCTGAGTCTTTTGTGATTCGTGATGATTTGGTGACTCACTTCGTCGCCGCGTTCTTTATCCATTAATCAAGGGAGGAAACATAGGTTGGGTGTGACGTGCAGCAGTGTGTGTTTATGAAAGACGAGCCGGCGCCGTAATTGACTTCTAATCTCGCCTGTGTTTTCATCCCCCATGCGTTCGCTGCTTGCCGCGCGGCGGCGGCGGCGGCGGTGGACGCGGGGCATCTCTTACCCGGGCACGGGGTGATGTTGCACTCCTGGTACTCCTGCGCAGGACCCAGGCACGTCTGGCCCCCGTACTTGGGCTCCGGGTTGCTGCAGGTCCTCTTTCGGCTGCGGATTCCCCGGCTGCAGTCTCTGCTGCACTGGGACCAGGAGCTCCAGGACGACCAGGCGCCGTGGACCGTGTGGCCGGAGATCCTCCCAAGACGAAGGACTTCGCCTGTTTGGTTCGAAAAAGGCATGTATGAAAAAGAAAATCTTCAACTGCCTTCTGACATCAGTAGCATGACGATAATGTTCCCGTCAACATTCCTATTTACTGTAAGAAAGCCAGGAGGGGGGGTTTCTCTAAAGGCTTTGGCTCAGGTTAGGGCTTGGTAACCCTAGGGGAACCCTAACCCTAACTATCAAGGGGCAGCGTCCATCTTTGGATCAACGTCCCTAAAAATCAGCTTGTAAAACATCATGTAAACTAGAGTAAATATCGGCTTCACCACGTCTCCTGTCGGGATCAGCATACACAAATTTGGGCTGATTTTCCCCCTGATTCCGTCACGGCGGCCGAGCCTCCGGCGTCGCTATGTAACTGAAGAACAGTGATGTTGGCCCCCCCCTGGAATGCACCACAACAACCCAGCAAGAAGTCCAGTCTGCGCATCGATTCTCCGCGATTCTTCACACTGACCAGCAGGGGTGCTGCTGTGATTGGTTGCTCTGTCAACTGTGAATTTGGCTGGTTTGTGAAGCTCCTGTGAAATTGTGTCTGCTGACGTAGACCAAATGTGAAACACAAATCTACAATACTGAACACGTAATTAACATTAGGCCTCTCGTCACGCTAGTCTTAGCATTTAGCCTGTGCTGCTAGCATACGGCTCCAACCTGTCTACTAAAACTGGAGTCGGGCGCATCGACAAATTCAATAATCTGTGCATTCTCATCTGCACTGGAGGAATCCCGATGAAACGTGAAACTGTAATTCCTTCTAAACTGTAATTACCACATGTGTTAATCATGTGGTGAGCGACAGAGACGAGAACGAGAGCGGCGGAATCATCTGGCCTCCATGAACCGCAGTGAACTCATCAGTTTGAGCGAGCGATCATAAAATTATTAAATGAAATTACAGCTGCCCGAAATGACTCTGATTATTCACCCATTCAGCAAACACTCCGCTGTTATCGACTTCTTCCATTCCACAGCGCTGCTCCCCGCTTTGACTGAACGTTCCACTCCGTTTCTACTTTTGCTCAGTCGTTCTCCATCAAGTTAAAGGTGCCATGTGTAAGTAATGGCCGCCCTGATAACCATAGGGGGCAGAACAATTACAATCACCAGTTGTAAAAAAAAAAAAAGTATTTGCGAAGCTGAATTTGACCAAACCGCCCACACGACAACAGTCCACCTACGTTAGCCTGGTTAGCTTTGTCTTTAGCAAAACTGCGCATAGCAGCTGGCAGCTTTAAGTGATCCAGACAAGCTCAGTGTGTCCTTGTTTGCCTTCAAAATAAAATGTCGGACTTGCGGGATGCGACAGCGACTCACTTTCGCCTTTCGAGGTGCAAAGTGTTATTACGGGGATGGACGGGTCTCACGAGCTAGCACGGAAAATATAAAAATATAATTTTGATTAAATTCATCTTTGAATAGATTATCTATTTTTTCTTTTTCTTTTGAGATTTAGCTTTTCCCCCCCGCATGTATTCAGATTCATTCTTAATCTTTTTTTTTTTTTTAACAATTTCAAATCTTACTTACTGAGTTTCAGGCCTCACTCCCACATTCATCCACGTTTTTTTCTCTCTCCGATCTTATTGGATCTGGCTTTGGTGAGGGGCTAACAGAGAATTATGTTGCCTGAGGAAACGTAGGCGCAGCTGCAGGAATGACTAAACACCTTTTTTTTTTTTTTTTTTTTACAACATGTTCAAATCTGATAACACTGAATGACATTTTATTTTCCACGGCCCAGATTTGGCTCGTTACAGTCATCTTCGACATAACATTAAAACTGAAATTTTCTTCAAATTCACTTCTTTTAATGCTTTAAACCCAAATGCTAATATATAGCATTTTTTTTAAACTGAGACAGACAGAAAAAGTCTCCCCTGAGCTGCCACCACTCGGCCACTCTCACCGCAACCTTCCTTTTTGTTTTTTTTGTGTCTGTGTAATCGCATTCATATATTCTCTCATGGCTGCCTCATCTCGCTCATCGCCTTCTGCATCCTCTCCCTGTATCCCTTCCTCTCGCTCTACTTTTCCCATTAACCTTGCCTTCCGTCCCGTCTTCCTGCGCCTGTCCTCCAGCCGGGTCCGCGGCGTTTGACGGAGCATGCTCTTTCCACTGACAGTCCTCCGGGCTGCTTTGTATTCTCCGGGTGAGGACGGCGTGTTTACCTGGTACAAATCCTCAACCTCTTCATAAATATGGCCGACCTTGACAGCGCGCGCGGGTCCGCCTCGCCCCGGCATCAAGCCGGCGTGAAAGCTGACAGGCCCGTCGAGGTCCCCGGCTCTTTATTGATTCCGAGCAGGCAGTGGCGCCAACAGTCCCGCCTGCCACTGTGACCCGGTACTCTTTATCAGCCCCCCTCGGCCCAGGAGACCGGACTGCTGCTCGGGATGCTTCTTAATCACGCCGCTCGCACGCGCCAGAGGCCCCGTCGGGCCCCCGGGCGAGCGCGCCGGGCGTCCACGTTTTACGGGATTTCATTTTTATGAAACAGTGAATTTAGCTCCTCGTATCAACTTGCCTAAAAAAACAAAGGACCTCGGAGGAAGCCGAGGTCGTTGCACGGTCGATGGAGAGCAGCGGCGGGGGGGCGGGGGGTAAAAGCAGAGATTTCTATCCTTGGGGGAGGCCTGAGGCGGCGGAGAAGCCGCGAGTGCGTGATGACTCGGGGGCATGCCGCGAATGACGAAGGCCGAGCCACATGTTGGTCGCCATTGTTTCTGCCACTTGCGAACCGAAACAGGGTCAGAATCCGGTTCTCAGGGTTCCAAAAGGCCATTCACGCTCCCTCCAGGAGCACTTTTTTTATTTATTTTTTTAAAATTCAATTCAAATGTCTCTTTGCAGTGTTTCCGTGTCCTTCCTGTTACATATTTCCCCTCTTGTGTGTTCTCTATCAGGCACTTTGCATTGTCCTGCTGTTGCCGCGCGACTGGACCACAGCTCTGTGTGTCTGTGTGTGTGTGTGTGAGCTGTTAGTGCCGCTTCGCCGGGGCCAAAGCAAACAGCATGGCGCCCCTCCTTCTCAAACAGGTACCAACTGGATCTATTGATCGGCAGAAGCGCGGCCACTGTGAGGGAATTAATCCCTGCTCTCCCGGCGAGATGGGCCGAGACCGAGCGGGGAGGGGCGCGGCGCGGCGTGATGCATCACGGCGCGGCGTGACGCGGCGCGGCGCCATGCTTAGAAGTCCCCCGCCGCAAAGAAACTGGGGCGTGAGGAAAGTTACCCCCCCCTCGAGCTCACACCCTCCTCGCCAGCGAGGGGTGGTTGTAAACAAACTTTTCGAACTTCAGTGTGTGTGTGTGTGTATGTGTGTGTGTGTGTGTGAGACAGAGCTCTCGGGCCACGTCGACATGCAACACCGTGCAACCGAAGCGGCAGGAACCAGGTCGAGGCGGGAGGAAAGACGTGGGGATGAGATCTGCAGAGACCACCTAGCAGACAGGCAGGAGGGATCTATTCATCAGCGCCAGAGGAGCGCGTCCTCCTTCCTGTCCTACATTCTGGACATGGCGGTCGATTCCCTTTGTGTGTGTGTGTGTGTGTGTGTTTTATGGTGCCACACAAAACCGTAAAACGAGGAGCGGCGGTATGACAGCGTTCTCTAAACTGTCCTGCGGTCTGCTGAGGTGATAGTGGACAAAGTGATCCACCAGGAGCGGCAGTAACCCTGGAGGGATCAGCTGGCATAGCCAAGAGAGAACAGACACACACACACAGACACAGACACACACACACACACACACACACACACACACACACACACACACACACACACACACACACACACACACACACACACACACAGACATTCGGTTGTCCTCCAAGCGTCCGTGAGCCTGAATGTAGCTGTTATCCCACCAGCTGCGCTCACGGTTGCCTTCGCCCTGCCATGAACCATGAACGCCGCCGCTCGGTGGAGGCGGAACCGAGCAGCCACGACGAGTGTGCTCACATTTCAGGATTTCTTCACTCAGACGCTCCTCAGCTTGGCCGTTTCTCAAGTCGCGGACCTGTGCGGACTTGCGGGCTCCCGTACTTTGGAAGCCTCGTCATCGGCGGACCGAGTCCTCTTACAATTCACAAGTCCGCGAGCGGCGAGTCCGGACCTCAAACCCGGAAGTGTCTCTGCTCCGCCCACTTTTAGAAGTCCGATCAGATGCTGACTTGGGCATACTTGAGGAAGTCATGTATCCCAGAATGCATTAGGATCAACGCGTGGACGATTGGCAACGAGCAGCGAATGATGTGCGGCGACGACAACGACCGCAAGACGTCTCTCGTCCATTTTGTTTTTTAAAATGTAGCTTGGATCTGGAACTCACCAACTTCCACAACTGTGTTTGCCATCGTTCATCTTTTATACTCCCGCTCGCTCAAAAAAGACTCATTTAAAATATAAATCTTACACGTCCATAACCAACATATACATGAGTATATAAATGGATACATATGTAAACGAATATATATTTGTATATGAATTATTTAAACAGGGAATGAATTGTGGTTGTTTTACATGATTCACTCTGTAGGTGGCGCTAATGGCGCTTATGCACTTAGCACCAGCCGCCATTCACACAGAAGAAGAAGAAGAAGAAGAAGAAGAAGAAGAAGAAGAAGAAGAGGAACGCCGCTACTCCAAATGCAAGGAGTGCACTTCTGAACTCGTGGCGACTTGTGGCGACTTCCCAAGTCTGAACTTCCAAAGTGGGATTTTTTGGGGGGGTGCACAGTTTGGAGGCGGAAGAGCGAGCCCTTTGGCACCGAAACGCCAGCATGAACGCAGCTCCAGGCGCATTTAGCCTGAAAAATGCGGTGCAAAAGTGACGCCCTTCGATGTGAAGTTGGACGCCGCGTCCCGCAGACACGGCAGCGGCAGCATGGAGGCGCCGATTTGCCGTGTTGGACTCAAACACTCCAGCCGACCCTCCGCTGGCACGGCGGCGAGGAGATCACGAGAGAATGGTAATTTTTTTTGGGTGAACCGCCCCTTTAAGAGGTGTCTTTCCGCCCTCCTAGAGGTCTGACGACAGTGGGATTTCCTGGATTACGGCGGTGCCGCTCCGGTTTACAGGGGATCAAAAGTTTCGCCGTGAGCGCTGCTGCTGCCGGGAGCCATTTTTGTTTCTGCGGCGGCGTTTGAGGGCCTTAAGTGACTTACAGTTTGTTGAACTCTCCCGACGCAACAAACAAACAAACCGGTGCTATATGTCCGATACTATGTTGGCTTATCGTTCATCTGGGCAGCTGTTTTTTGCTTCTTTTGTTTTAACTTGCATGTTATTTTATGAGCTTTTTCCGGCAGCACGACTGCTGCTGTCACCGTGGCGACCAGCGACGGCTGATTATTTTTTTTTAATAATGTATGACTTGCTTGGGATTCAGAGTTAACGGGCTTAAACGTGGGAAACGTTTGCGCATATCCAAGCGGATGTGTAGGCGTTCTTAGCTCATGCGGACGCTGAAAATGCCAAATTCCAATGTAACGAGCTCTGGTAATGAATGAACTCAAAAGAGAGAAAGAAAAAAACAAATTCCTTTCCCCTCTCCTCGTGCCACCACAATCACAGGTAGCATACAGCAGCCGCATCTCCGAGCAGCAGCGGCCACTTTAGTCGTAATTGTGTTTTCAGAGGAACTCAACAACCTGAAATCGTCGACAAATTGTACAAACAGGGCTTTTTTTTTTTAACTTCGTAAGGAAACTTGCTTCCGTCAAAACCTGCCCTCTCCCTTCACCCCGGTAATTTGATGTAGCGCCGCACGGCTCGCCGCTCCGAGGCGGCGGCGGCGGCGGCGTCCGGCCTGATTGGTGCGGAGAGGGCAACAAAGCAGAAAGAGAACCGGTGTCAGGGCAGACAGGTGGAGGCAGGCAGATCGGTAAATTAGAAGGCGTGAGATTTGTCTTGTTTGGGGTTTAATCTGCAACGCTGAGACCTGATTGGACGGGTGGAGTCACGGAGCCCCCACCCCCTTTTTTTTTTCCCATCGCCCGCTCCGGCAGCTGACTCGTTGTCATCGAAAGCCGCGGCACAGCGCCGGTGAAGGTGACACGACGGGCCGACGCGGCGTCAAGGACAAACCAGAGCGTGAGGTTCTCGGCCCCCGAGACTCTGACAGAAACCTGGAGGAGGACCTGGCTCGCACACTCGACTGAGGCCGCGCAGACATGCGGAGGGGAGATGCTGTCATCGGCGGCTGAGGGGGAGCTTCTGTGGAACAAGAGATGCAGCTGCGCCGATTAATGCACGAGAGAGAGACAGATAGAGAGAGAGAGAGAGAGAGAGAGACAGAGAGAGAGAGACGCAGCCACAGGAAGAAAATTGGCCCATTGAACGTTCCAGTGCTCGCCGGATAACCACGTTAAAGCTAAAAGGGCGGAACTTTTAAGTTCAAGTCCCGGTCAAACGCGTTCTCGCAGTGCTGTTTGCTCCCGCCGCCGCCTCGCTGTGTCACGGCGTTTCAGAGTTCGTCAGCTGTCTGGTTTATTTCCACACCGGCCAATGGCAGCGATGCGCTTGCCAGAGAGTCAGCGCCCATTCGCGCTCACCGTACGCACGCTAGCAGCTCCCAGCTCCATTGTTTTTTTTTTGGTTGGAAACTTCTCGTTAAGGATTACCTGATTCATTCTTTTTAAAGGTCCCTGATGGTACCTTTTTTTTTTAATTTTATGTGATATTGTATATTGGGAAATTAAAGAGTACTACTAGTTTTTCATCGATTTATGTAAAAGTAAATTTTATCCAGAATGTTATATATTTCTAAAATACACCCGACGTTAGCGATGGTGTTACTAATTTTAACGTTAGTGTTCTGGGGTTAAGCAACACATCCACTAGAGGGCAGTGCAGAGGTCAACACACATCGGTCCCTGCGCTTCTCCTTCGCTGCCGTCAAACTAAATCGCTCCTCCTCCCAGCTGCTCAGGAGCGTTTATAATAATTTCTGTTTATAATAATAAGAGAGTTTATAAAAACTCACTTCAAAAAGTTCCGCCATCTTGTTAGCATAAATGAGCCTTTAGTGGGCGGGAGAGGAGCGACGGAATTGAGCATGAAAACTGACTGAGGCGCCACTGCAGTCATCATCATCATCAGCCTCATCATCATCATCAGCATCAGCATCAGCGTGCTTTCTAATATCTCGTACTGCAGGAAGGGGGCGACAAACGTTCCTTCCTGCATGTTTCGCGTAACTTGAGCCGCATCCGTCTTGCGCGCTCATTAACGATGCTTCGGCTAATCATTTTTTAGGATGCGGTCACATTAAATTCCTCTGCCGTCGAGTCGGCTGCGCATTTGTGATTCGCCATCGCCGACGTCTGCCACTTGCCGTAGAGCGCGAGGATAAACGCCTGGCAGCCTGGGCCCTTTTCGGCCGTTCTAATGTGCACGTTCGGTTATTATTTCACGGCGGTTTCACCCCGGGGAGAAAGCCAGCCGTTAGCCGGGCAGGTTCTGGCTCTCCCCCTGACAAACAGCCCGGCAGCGGCGGAGGAAACGGAGCGCTGCCGGTGGAGGCCGAGAGGAAAACAGAAGGACAATAAGGACGCGCGAACGGCCGCCATCCGTCAGCGGCGTTCCCCCCGGCACCGTCCTGCGTCTACTCAGCGCGCGCTCATGAGATCCGCGCCGGGGAAAGTAATCTGTCGCCCATGAGAAGGCCCCGGCCTTGATACCGGATCGGCCCGAGTGGAACACATCAGCCTGCTGACGACGCAAAGTTTCTCTGTGGGGGGAAGGTGAAAAATAAAAAAGTGGAGCCATCACTCACCGGCGCGAGCCGGCAAAATTACAAACTCACAGGCTCCCGCAGAAATGTCTTTCATCTCAGCAGAGCTTTCTTCTCCCCCCGAGTGTCGGCCTCCGTCTCAGTGACACGATGCAAATGGAACACAAAAAAAAAAAAAAAAAATTGGGGGCGAAAGTGCTTGACTTGAATAACCCTTTTAGGTCTAACATGTGCTCATAAAACACCTCGACTCAACTTATCTTATTATTATGTATAGATATTGATTCAATCAGACGGGGTGTCTGTGACATACGGCGATCAGCCATCACATCCACTGACAGGTGAAGTGAGTGACACTGATTATGTGGTTGCCATGGCACCTGTCAGTGGGCGGGTTATATCAGGCAGCCAGTGAATATTTTTTCCTCAAAGTTGATGTGTTAAAAGCAGGAAAAATGGGCGAGTGTGAGGATCTGAGCCACTTTGACAAGGACTAAACTGTGATGTCTAGACGACCGGGTCAGAACATCTCCAGAACTGCAGCTCTTGTGGGGGGTTCCTGGTCTGCAGTGGTCAGGACCTATCAAAAGTGGTCCAAGGAAGGAGAAGAGGTGGACCGGTGACAGGAACATGGAGGCCAAGGCTCACTGATGCAGGTGGGGAGTGAAGGCTGCCCCGGGTGGTCCGATCCAACAGACCAGCTACTGGAGCTCAGACTGCTGAAACAGTTGCTGCTGGTTCTGATAGAAAGGAGTCAGAACACACAGTCATGGTGGTTTGTTGTGTGTGGGACCAGTCAGGGTGCCCATGCTGACCCCTGCCCACTGCTGGAAGCACCAACCATGGACACGGGAGCACCAGAACTGGACCACGGAGCAATGGAAGAAGGTGGTCTGGTCTGATGGGTCAGGTGGAGGCAGTGTGATGCTTTGGGCAATGTTCTGCTGGGGAACCTTGGGTCCTGCCATCCATGTGGATGTTCCTCTGACACGTAGCAGCTACCTAAGCATTGTAGCAGACCATGTCCCCCCTTCCATGGAAACGGTATTCCCTGATGGCAGTGGCCTCTTCCAGCAGGATAATGCTCCCTGCCACAAAGCAACAATGCTTCAGGAACGTTTGAGGAACACAACAACCAGTTCAAGGTGTTGACTCGGCCTCCAGGTTCCCCAGATCTCAATCCGATCCAGCATCTGTGGGATGTGCTGGATGAACAAAGTCTGATCCATGGAGGCTCCACCTCATAACCTCCAGGACTTAATCTTGGTGCCAGATACCACAGCACACCTTCAGAGGTCTAGTGGAGTCCAGACCTTGGGTGGGTGGGTGAGAGCTGTTTTGGCTTCTGTGTTGGTGCAGAGGACTTTTATAGCCACGGAGAAAAGCTAAGAGTCTTTCTGTTGCATGTCATGAATGTGGCAGATTCCATGTTTAATTACAGCCTTTAACTTTCGAAGCTTAATTGGCCGCTGCTGATGTTATGTACCGGCGATCGTTGTCGTTTCAGCCCCAGAAACGAGGAGCCCGCCTCTGTCTGCTCTCCTGGAATACAGCGGGAAAAACACCGAGCCTCTGAGACGCCGCGCTTTAACTGGCGTCAGAGGTCATCGCAGGTCGGCAGAGGTCAGCAGATAGGTTGGAGAAAATCCATGCACCGACTGCCTGGTGTAAACCGCCTGGTAAATTATGTATTATTCATAAATCATAGATGGGATTCTCTGAATTTAAAAAAAAATAAAAAAATAAAAGGAACGCCCTGTCTTATCAACATCACCTGCACAATTTCACCGCAGAAAATACACG